>BLKM01001619.1:5258244-5483850 GCA_013340265.1 Coptotermes formosanus | reverse complement strand
GAGAGTTCACGCCTCCAAAAACAACGCAGTACACAGTCAACAGCACATTCTCACTCAAATATAAAGTGCAACCTTAGTGTAACGATAACAAAAAAGCTCTCCCTGAAGATGACCCAGCAGGGTCGAAACATGTAGGAGTGTGTTACGATTGATGATAAAACTCTCTTTGTGCATTTGTTGGTGATTAGTGTTTTTGTATATAAGATTATGGTTAAAACTGAATAAAATATTCCTGGATGTGGTGATCTGATGTCACGTGGCGAACGGAGTATTCAACTTGTGCCAGTGTATGTTGTATCAATTAACTTAAAACACTGATGCAAGTTAATGGATACAACATACGCTGGAACAACTTGAATGCCCCGTTCACCACGTGATATCACATCACCACACCCAGGAATATTTTATTCAATTTTAAAATAATCTTATATATTTACAGTTTTATTTATTTTGTCTTATTCTTAACCCAAATTTCTAAAACTGAGATCTCAATTAGCGATAAAGATCTTACCTTTTATATTTTAATATGAAAGAGGCAAGGAGATGACTGAAAAGTTGAAACATGTAGCCTTGATTTGAAAAATAAACGCCAGTTAATACTTGTGGTGACGGTGCATCCTACATAGAATGTTGATTGATTTACATGGTTCCAAGGACACTGTTTACATCAGAATTTTGGTAGGCTTAGGTGAGGTTATACATTGAATTACATATTTTATTATTAACCGTCTGTCCGTCAAGCACGTGATGATAGCCATCCTGCTGTAGCACCTAATTTTGCACTTGTCTTTCAGCCTGACTTGGTTTGCATAAGCAGCCAGAAAGTAAATCACCATGCTGAAACCTCATTTCGTTCATTGAACTAAGCTGGGCCGATCCCAGTGGCCGCGCGGTCTAAGGCGTAGGTCTGCGGCCGAGCGCTTGCTGGGATCGTGGGTTCGAATCCCACTGGGGACATGTATGTTTGTCTCTTGTGAGCGTTTGTGTTGTCAGGTAGAGGTCTCTGCGACTGGCCGATCCCTCGTCCAGCGGAGTCCTACCGATTGTGGTGTGAGTCTGAGTGTAATGAAGTGAAAACAAACAACCTCGACACATATTGTGAGTAGGTAGAAGAGGTAAGGACTATGAAACGAAACGAACTAAGCTGGCAGTAATTAACTTCCTTTCATCACCATTTGTGCTAAGTACTGGATTTAAGTCACACTTGTTTGGTCGCTTTGATTTCGCTAGTTTAAGTGGATAACATTAAGGACACTGGATTTCGTCAGACATTCTTTTTTAAATTTATATTTCTGAACCATTTTCTAAGTTAATGTCAAATAATCGACAAGTTATTGTTACATGCATATTTTATTTAGAACTATAATCCTTACTTCGAAGCTACATTTGGTTGAATGGTTTTATATCAAGCAGAATTGTCTAGAATTTTGTTAAGATTTTATCATCGTCGGAGACCCAAACTACAGCCGGATGTAATGATTGATGTTGGCGTACTTCATTTGTACTGCACAGGTGCAGTCTGAAATAATGCATTGACGCAGGCCACGACCACCTTGGTCGAAGTCATCAGGTACTCACCATTGAAGACAGCGTGTCTACTCATATTTTAAACGACACAGTATAGCATTTTCATGTGCAACAATGTTATTAAGTAATTTTCGTACAAATGAACACATATTATATGTCAGTCTAACAAATGAGAGTTCATATAATTTCAATTTCCGTGATGCCATGACCCTGAAGAGATTTGTAAGGAAGAATTCATGGATTGTGAAATCAGTTGTTCACATGCGCTAGCCTAAAATGGTTCAGGAAAACGCTGGAAAGCATCGGTGATTGTGGTCTGTTCCAAAATAATTATCGTAAAGAGACACGCTTCGTTAAATTCTTCTGTTTTTTAAACGGTGCCCTATAAAATGGGAGATGATATGTGAATTATTAATAAATTGAGACCTGCAACAGGGGAATTCGTGGTCTACCGCAAATGCCATCCTTCATATCGAAGGAACTGCCAAATCAAACTGCAATATATACTCTAATCCTAATCAGAGACGTCCTATTCTGGTACAAATATGCGCAAGGTTATCTGCCGATATTTTGCACCTTTCGCTAACAAACACAAATGATTCTTTTTCTTGGTCGAAACATACTTACTTATATAATTCTTTATTGATACTCGTTAAAATTTGACAACAATTGATGTCGGTAACAATATCAGTTAATGACAAATCAATCATCTGAGATTTCAGAAAGAATACTCATAAGTTTGGAAAGCAACTGTAATAACACGAAGGAAATGCAGGGATATCGGATAGAAGAAACCGAATTTCAAGTGCTTCTGGGTTACGGTGCCTTGGAAAGTCACAGAGGCTTGTAAGGCTTAGGGCAGGTCAGTGATCAAAATAAAAAATGATGTGAAGTTTACCGAAATCCTTGAAAAATAAACAGCCAGAAGCATGAAAGTTGACCAGTGGTATATTTCAGCATATTTTGATCCAGATGTTCCTTAGACGCATACGGCGTTCTTTTTTTTTGCATTATATTCTTTCTTTCCTCCTCTTTTATGCCTTCCTTTGTATTTTATTTATTCGTTTCACTTTGTCCTCCGTTTTTGTATTACTCCTTTTTCTCATTCATTTCTTCCGTCGCCATCTTTTATATATTTACTTATCCTCTTCTTTTAAATATCAAACACTGCGAGCAAGGCTTCACTTTTGTACGTCATCATCTGCAAGTTGCCCAGTCAAAGTTATCATAGCAATTATATCTGGTATGGTGATTATGCTTCCGTAAACTAATGTGGATCCAGTCCGCCGTACTGCGTGGATTATCACTTACGTTCATGTTACTAAAACCAAATTCCTGTGTAAATAGTGAAAAGACACTCCCTCAGCGTCAAAAAATTACCATCAACCTAGTGTCTTTTTGGCCGCTAGCAGTGGAATGTCTGTGGGAACACAAAAACAAATGTCTGTTGTCTCCAACTGCATGTTTGTCGATCTGTGTTCACTGTTACTCTTTTTGCGACTGGTACAAACGCGACCATATGACACAGCAATCAATATGTCGAAACCAAAGCCGTAGTATTACTGAGCTCAGTTTTACTCTTGTCCAGTGTCAAAGGTATGCGCAGTGGATATATTCGAAAACACTAACACGGAGAAGGAATAACAAAAGTGTTGTTTAGACGAACAGAAATTTAGACCTGAGATGGAGGTTTACACGTGCACTAACCTTGTCACTCTTCCGCATACCCTGCACGAAGCACATAAAAAAACACGATAGAAGTCTGGAGCGTTGAGGCTACACTCACATTTCTGTATGCCGTGCCATGGCTCAGGCGGTTAGCCGCCGGCATCCCACCGCGGAGGCCCGGGTTCGATCCCGGGTCAGTCCATGTGGGATTTGTGGTGGACAAAGTGGCACCGGGACAGGTTTTTCCCCGAGTTCTTCGGTTTTCCCCTGTCAATTTCATTCCACTGGTGCTCCATTACTAGGAAAAGGACAAAAAATAATCATCATCTTCATCTTCATCATAGAGTTGCACAATAAGCTTCATGCTTGCAGTGCTTCCGTAGCGCCTGCCGCGGGGCCCTTCACCAATAAAAACAAAAACATTTCGGTGGGCGTGCTCAGCATAAAGTACATAAGGAAACTGTGATAAAGTCTGCATTCGTACCACTGCATTACCAAATCGATGCATATGCCCAGAAAGAATTAGGTAAATGAACTCAATGTAAAATTTTACAGCTTTACCGGTGCACTAAAATTTCTTTTTGCGTGTTCAGCGTAAGGTATGTAAATAAAATCTAGGCTGAAGCTTTGAGCATTACCCTTAAATATTTCTTTGGGCACGCTCAGGACTAATAACATGAAAGATACCTAGGCGCAAGTCTAGGGAGTTACCGCTGCACTCGTATGTCTTTGCTCATGCCCAGCAAAAATTGCGTGCCGCAAAAGTGAAGTACAAACCGTCAATCACATTTACAGTCCGACCAGTTTATTGCTTGCTACATATTTCGGCTTTTATAAAAGGATATCATGAGGCAATTAAAACGTAATAAACATATACAATTTAAAAACAACCCATTAAAATGATACTTTTACACAGAGCCGACACACGTAGCAAGGAATATTCTGATATGATTGTAACCGTGGCTGAGGTCCTCTGCTGCCGTTTTGCTGTTCATAGATCAAAATGGGATGCCATTCATAGAGAAGAATGAAATCTGAGCGTAAGTAAAGGGCATTACTGTTACACTAATACTTCGACGCACGTGGTGTACATAAGTTAAAGCGACAAAAAGTTTACAGCGTTATCGCTATATTAGCGTTTGGTTTTTATGCATATTTAGTACCATGTGCTTACATGAAAACGAAATATGAAAAGGATGGATGCTTTGAAACTCAAGTCGGGTTGTATATAACGTCACTAATATATACGCTTAGATTGAGCATAATGCCAAATGTAATCTCTCCTGCTATCTGGCGAACACGTTACCATCCTTCCTTTTCGTATAGACTGCTATCGTAGCTAAGTAGTTTAGCAAATCAGGACTGAAGCGGAAAGAAAGGAAGTCAGAATAAATGGGGGATGGAGAAAGGGCCTTTATTCTTATCACTTCAAAACACATTTCCTTCCGCTCTGGTACATCCTTTCGCTTGTCGCTTCTCTCCTGAAGACGAAAGAAGTATGGTTATGCGGAACGGTGGAAATGTCTTCCCCTGTTGCATGATATTAAAACACATACAATTATACACTGTCTAGGTGTATCGTCCTAATATCTACAAATATAAATTAATAAATGATGATACCAAAAATTAGGGTAGTGTAATTTGGATAGAGATTCGTGTTTGTTTTTCCGCACAGGCAAGGGATTTTTCTGTCTTCCCAAATGCCCCACCAAGCTCCGTACTCCAATCAACATCGCATTCAATATGCATCATATAATTTTTCCTACAGAGTAAATTGACCTCAAAGTGAAGCTGAAATCTTAACTCCATTACGGAGTAGTGCTGAGGGAAAAAGAGTGGAGGTGTGCCTTCATTCCTCAACACACACTCGTCTCGTACACAGGGACACTATTACTTCACTGTATTTTACCTTTGTATACCATGACGATAGTTTAATCAAAACTCTTACCCTGTGTAGGCAAAATGTCTACTGATTTGCAATGTTATGTAAAAATCCCTGCCATTTTTGAGAGGTTATATAAAATCCCCACCTATTAAAAAATTAGTTGAATATCGCACTTTATATTACTCACACCGTGCATAATCATTAAGAAGTACATGTTCATAGCAACTAATACACTTGCATAAGTTGGTATGAACTTGTACTTGTTGAATATCGCACCTTGCAGTTTCATTTTTCAGTCATATTTCTTGTAGTCTTTATTAAATACAACTTTGAAATACCATAAACACGTATAGACCAAGTGCCTACAAATTTTCTCTTACGCTATAGCAATATTTACCTTATGTGCTGCTGTTGACGTAAATATTATAACTCCTCGCTAATTCTCTTGGTTTATGATATTCTGTCGCGTTACACGCACCTGGAAATTGTAGGAACTACTTTTTCTTCCTATGTTTTTTACAGAACGGTTGATTTAATGTAATGTTTACACTCGTATGCCTCCATGTTGGTAGACGCATTAGTTTATTTCTAAGTTCTAGCTATAAGCCAACTTCGAATGCGTCTAATTCGCGCTACGTAGCTTTCACTTGCACGCAGCCTAGCCGTTTGACTCCCAACACCCAGTTTTTTTCCTGTAAACCGAATGTCTTCCCGTGTCCTCCTCATTAAAATACCTTGTTTTAACAGCCTCCACAGAAAATACAAACATCACAAACTCGTAGTTTTCATCCTGCCACCAACGGCCTTAATTTCACAGATTTCTTCCCTAAATCTACCGTCACTCAAAAGAATATGCATATGATGTCATGACCTTCATTCGTGGGTAACAGACTGTGATAGTTAGCCAACTCATTTTCCTAGATTAAATAATATGCAGCAATGTTGATCAACCATGAAAGACAACTAGAATTTTCGGCGACAGGATTAAAATCCCATAAATCATATGGTTCAGCCGTAATATAACAGGCATGGTATTATTCGTGGATTACATTACACGAACAACCGTATAGATAAATCTCAACCACTACGGTTGTTATTCTAACACTCTATGGCTAATGTTATACAAATCTGTAGATAAGATGTGGAACAGACCTACATTTTGAAGGCTTGTGGAAACTGGGATTATGCACACATGCGAGTCTTTTGTTTTTAATGTAAATATTTTTCTTTAAAATTTCCATAAATTCTGACTGAATAAAATCTAAAATATTGTTGTATTATGTCTTCTTGCCCAGTATTGGCGCAAAATCGTAAAATAACTCCATAGCTTTCAAGTTCATTCCCGTGGCACGTCTACTAAAACCCAAAAGCACAGTATGAGCAATATTCGCTTCACGTTCTTTCATTCGTTGATTTAATACTGGTTGTCGAAAATAACGAATAAATAAGAGCACAGCTTCCGTGTCTCCAAGAACACACCGTTATATGACATTCAGTTAGAATAATGGTAAGATTTTCAACGTTCTTAATTTAAAGGCTAGATTTTTAATGTTGGTCAATATCAATCAAATTTGGGCCTCAGTACCTGTTTGGATAAGGTCCCTGTAACTACAAACAATAAATATTTTGGTTTGCTTCCAAATGAGATTAAATTTACGTGTTATTCATGCCAAAAATAAATATTAACTTCCTTGTAAATTCTGTATAAGCGCTAGCTTAGTGAGAATAAATTTTGAACAGAAAGGGAGACTTAACACATATCCCATATTTTCTGGGGCACAGGGCAGTAAAACATTGTAATAGTTATATGCACTGCCTCACTACTTCCAATTTATGGTCTTTGGCATGGGACAGACCACTAAATTTTGAGTGATTTACAGTATTTACGAGAAAGGGTTTATGAAAACACCAAGTTTGTGGTAAAAGTAAAGAATCGACCTTGCTTTCTGAAGACTTCAACGTGTCTTTGAGTGATGGTAATGAGGAAACTGACAAATCCCTGCCCCTTTCGGAAAAGAAGCCTCTATGTGGGTGTATAATACAAAATTACAAAGACCTCACGTCAGATATTGAGTCCGATTTTCGAATGTTTGTAATGGAACAGACTCTGACTTATTTTCGTGAGGTAGGCCTCTTGACTTCGCCAACTTGTCTACAGTCTATCCTAAGCAGGAATAATTGTTTTCACAGACTTCTGCACAAGAACGACAGAATAGCATAAAACCTTCACGGCCGCCCCTTTCCGTCCCCAGACTTCACTATCACATTTATCTTTATATTATCCTCTATAAATTAATCTAGCCACAATTGTTTCTGATTTGTTGTAGGTGAGCTTCAATTGCCTTATTCAAAACAGCAAGCTAATGGACCCTATTCAAATATCTGTGAGGTTTATAGCAGCCAGAGTGCGAAAGCGACTTTTGACAGCAGTATAATACAGCGAATAAGAATGCGTGGGCCTTTACATCCACTTTCTCTACATCTTCAAACACGGTGCTTATCTACAAGGAAATTTTGCTTCTAGAAAGCTGTATAGCCTATGCACTTCTTCTGCCGCTGAAGAAAATAAATAACCCAACTCTCAATTATATAAGTATTTGGTGTGGAATTAATCTGCCACGTCAGTACGGCTATTTGTAAACATCACTCAAGCATATATTCGAATGGCGCTATGAGCAAGCAATTTGCAGACTGGATGCAGTGCTCCATCCGTGCAGCGCACCCACTCTGCCTCCCCAGCCAGCAAGTGAGTGATGATTTTATGCAAACGCAGAAGGCCATGTCTCTCGCTACGGCTTCAGCTCGCTTCCTACAAGCATTTTTTCATCCACCCAATAGTGTTTTTGTCATTATGTGGCAAGTGAGAGAGAGTTTCATTGTCCGGTTGCTGAAACATCAACACTGTGGCAGACCGGATCACGCACCCCTTCTACCCAGTGCAATCCTACAGACTATTGACACGCCACAAGGAAAGATGAACGGCCAACCGCGTTATAAATGGACTGTCGCATTTTACACGGTCGGTATAATCGCCCATCAATTCTGCAGGGCTTAGAGTGATATTCTAGGCCGCCGGAGTATGGAAAGCAATCCGATTAGCGGCAAAAGTATGCATAGATTGGACTTCAAAGTTTCACAATGTAATGTACGCCCGACAAACTCAATCCAGCAGAGTCCTTCTTAAAAAAGTTGATGGTCGCCGAATTGGTAAAATTTGTCTGCCTTTTAAGAAACATAACCCATATTTGTGTTCTTACGAGAGCGTCAGTGGACCCCACTTTGAGCCAGCTGAATACAATACCTATCCCCGCACGCTTTTCACCTCAGACTAACATTAATATTCCCTCATCTGCCTTAAATTACATTATATTCTACCCAAAATTTATCACTTATTTCTCTTGTCCCTCTCTGCGCTCGATTTCATCATTCTAATGATATTTAGTGCCGATCCCAGTGGCCGCGCAGTATAAGGCGTGGGCTTGCGGCCGTTTGCTTGCTGGGATTGTGAGTTCGAACCCCGCCAGGGGCACGGACATCTGTCTGTTGTGAGTGTTGTGTGTTGTTAGGTAGAGGTCTCTGCGTTGAGCTGATCACTCGTCCAGAGGAGTCCTACCAAGTATGGTATGTCTAACTTAGCGTGATCGTGAAGCCCCGATAATGAGGAGGCCCAGCCCCACTAGGGGCTGTTGCGCCAGGGAGAAAATAATATTTGGTGAAAGTGGATAATTAAGAACCATTAGTCTTCACCCTCCTTCCCTAGATCCAGATAACTTCC
Organism: Coptotermes formosanus; assembly: GCA_013340265.1. NCBI lineage: Eukaryota > Metazoa > Arthropoda > Insecta > Blattodea > Rhinotermitidae > Coptotermes > Coptotermes formosanus. Next base: position 5,474,995 of record BLKM01001619.1, on the reverse strand, counting down.
TGAGTTTTATACATCGAAGTACGTTGAAACTAAAGCACTGAAAAACTTAGTTTCGAATTATATGATATACATACATATATATTGGGTGAAATAAGTAGAAACTGAAATATTTCCTTATTTACTCATCATGTCGAAGTATTTTCTTCGATGTTAAAATAGAACTTTGAGTTGAAAAGTGTCATTAAATGAACAATGGATTATATTTAGCTTAAGCACAGGCAATTTTTTGATTTTCCTTACACCAGCAGGAATAAGGCCCCAAGTCTTTCGGAATTAAAATTGCATTCAGTACCACGTTAAATGATTACACAGAGGACATCATATCAGACCGGGATACAAGCCGCCGACAACATGCAAGCCACAGTCGCACTGGTTCTTAAATACAAGCATCATTCAAAAGAGGAATCAGTCCACCTACACTATTAGTACAACTGATGCTGCTGCTGCTGCTGCTGCTGTGCTGCTACTGCCGCTACTGCTGCTGCTGCTGTGCTGCTACTGTCGCTGCTACTGCCGCTACTGCTGCTGCTGCTGCTGCTGCTGCTGCTGCTACTATTATTACACAGGTTTCGCCCAAGATGTAGAATGAAAACAAGGGTGGAGAAAATTATATTACGTAATTTTTATTCTGACGCCTTATGGATGATTGATGTTTTAAAGTAGAAGGGTTACTATTTGTGCCAATTAGGGAAACATAATTTTCTTTAAATTAGCATGTTATTTTCCTCAATAACATCAAGCGGGTAGTCTTTAGAGCGGACTAGTGTATTTTGTGCGAAGTAGGAACTGAATTTTCTACATTATTTTGAAAAAATTCAGAATTCGGAAGTTGGTTATAATATGTAATATTCAACGGGAAATTTGAAATGCATAGAACGATGGCTTCAAGGATAAATTCTGGAAAGAATGTAGGGAATAAAAGTACTAAAATGGTTGTTGGCGAATAGGGCTTCAATTTCGTAAACTGGACTGAAATTAAAGACACGGAGTTGTGGTACTTTCATTGCACGAATCCACGTCCTTGTAACGCCTCGTGTCTGCGGAGCACAGACTCAATGAGTACGCGCATAAAGAATATGCCAGGACTGGAGGTCAGTAGGGTAGGATCTAATTCCATGTGTCATTCTGAGCCAATAATGTCATATACGGAATTCTGAGTATTTAGACTAAATTAAATAAATTGGAAAATAAAGAATTAGGTTAGAGTGTGTATTCGTTGAGATTTGTTTTTACAAGTAAACGTACAGTGCAGTTACATAGTTCTGTACTCAGCAATACTGTTCAAAGTGGCCCCCATACGCTCGGATATATTTTCTGACCCGTGTAATAGGAAGCCTTTAAAATTACGAAGCACTGCGGTGTTATTTATGCGTCTTGCAGCGTTGATAGATTGCCAAAGTAGTTCTTCTCTCCTATTCAACTTGTGTTCGCTCAACGTAGCTTGCATGTAACCCCACATATGATGATACAACTGGTTCGGATCCAGTAACTTCGGTGGCCAATTCTGCGCAACGCCAGGACCGATCCACTGTTTAGGTAACTTCTGATTCAGATTCTGCCAGACGACCCGACTGAATTGAAGAGGTGCGCTGTCATGCTGGTAGTATATCTGACGTCGTTTTCATAGCGGAAGGTTCTCTAAGGTGGCTGACAGTTCATGTTGCGAAAAGTTGGCAAAAATATCATCTGTCAGACGGTGCGGGAAGGCATTTGGTCCAGTGAGCTTGTTACCAACAACATCACACCACGTGTTTAGGAAAACTGAGATTTGTAATAGGGTGCATGTCTAAGCGCGAAGCCTATACTCCAGCTATTACCAATTCCGTAACTGCTGCGAATCGAACTGAGGAGTATGTGACATTTCTGACCCACAGTTACCTCTGGAAGTAGATCCTAGAGTATTGTCCTTAGCCCTTGGACATCCTGCGTATATTTCAGTACACTGATTTATTCTCTCATTTGCTACTCACAATCTAGACTACTACCTTTAATCTGCCACTAGATTAATATTATCTGAAGTAAATATGGACAGGTTCTCATCTGTAATTTATATTAACGCTATAAGGCATATCTTCTAAATTTACAAATGCAAAGGTTTCCTTAACGAGCTTAATAACTGCCAATATTCGACGAAAAATTTGCCTGATTAATTTCTTCGTTTTCAATGCCATAATCATATATGTTGTTAGTAATATAATATTTATTATATGATTATGTTAATAAACACTCTTTTCTTTAGGGTTCGTTACTAACTGCCTTCGTCTTTCACTGTTCAAAGGCATTAATCTCTAACATAATATCCGAAAGAAATACAATGGAATTTTGACACTTTTACTATGCCTCCGGCACAGAGGCGGAAAACCAAAGTAGTTTGATCCCAGTCAAACACAGAAGCGGTTAGAAGAGCAAGCAAATCCTGCTTAGGTGGAGGCAATTATCTGATGCGTTGAACCAGAGAAATTAATAGTGACAGCAATAGTTGGATAATTCCCAAACAATGAAAAGTACATACATTTAATTTTGACGCTTCCATCGCTGTCCGCAGTTCGTTTCACATTGTCAATGAAGAGTGGTATATAGTTTCAAATTCAGAATATTTTCTGAGTACTTGCCACGTGTCCCTTTGTAGCCTGTACGATCTATCCTGCCACAATTCATCCTCTTAGAAGAAGTTTTAAAGCTTTGTCCCCAGTATTCTATTGCCTTGGTGTAACAGAACTTAGCACGCTTTCAAGTATTAATCCCGAAAGAACTTGTTGAAATAAAACGTCCCGGACGCTAGTCCTGTCAGTATTTTTCAGTAACGACGCTTTTGATGTTGCTAATATCTTCTGATTACTGCATTAAAAGCAGAACGTTTCTTACTGCAAATTATTCAGGAAAACACTCACATTTTCTAATATATTACCACTCGACACATAGAGAATAACACGCTGTGGTCAAATGTTCCTGCATATCAGTCTTTTATAACGCGTAAACACAAATGTAAACACGTATCATGTACACTGCAATATAAATGCATTTTATCATGAATATTTTTTATTCTGTGCCCTGTGACGACTTATAAATAAGTTGAAACATGCGGCTCCCTCGGCAATAAAACTACTGTATAAATGTCTGTTCACTTCGGCATCAGAACACCGTATCTTACTCTAAGGTTGCTACTAGTACTGCTCTTTGAAACACAAACTGTAAAATCCTCTATTCTTACGATAAAATAAACTAGACAAATACAATATCGCCTATTCATACTTACACATATAATATGCATTAAAACAGCAGTGTATTTATTTGTTGGAATTAGTGTGAAATATTTTCTTGATCTGAGAAAATTATCAGTAGTATCTGAATGAAAACGAAAGGTTCATAAAGAGTGTTTGGACTACCTGCCTTCGCGTTTTCACCACATTTTGGCCTTCAAATACATTAAGAATTCCGAAAAGTTTTGTCTACATTAGTAACATAGTAGTCATTTCCGCTTCTTTTTCAGGTGCTACCAGTCTGTAATCTTACCCAACCCACAAGATATCGCTAATAAGAATTATCTTGATTTTTCTGTGCAAATAAGAAAATTCTGGTTTTGTACCTTAAAATTTGTCCGCACAGTCCCTTTTCTCAGTCCTTCAAATTTATTCGACTCAGACAACAACAAAGGCTAGATACATTCAAGGGAAAGTATACATATATACAGCTCATATTCTGATCACCTACAACGTTTTACAAGCGAAATCGCGTTCTAGATATAGGTCTTCAGGCTTCAGAAATATGCTATATATGGTTGACAATAATTACTTTAACAAAGGATCACTCTTAACGTTAATCACACGTACAACAGACATCCATTTTTGTGGTTTATATAGACAAACGAACGTATTGCACTCAGTAACAACAAATAAAACTAAAATTCTAATCACGTGTTACTTCAATATTGCAGTTTCTACGGCAAAATAATTCTAGGAATGTTCTGTAAAACCATAAAAAATTATTGCTTTATGTCAGAAATTCATACTTTACAACCAGGGGAAGTAATAGGTGCATATCTCGAGTTAAGTATGGCACAGGATGATAACACTAAAACCTCGCTAAGCGAAAATAAACATGCAATCCAAGTTCTACTCACTGAAACCACATTTCATTTTAACAATATCCAAATTAAAAAGGACATATTTTTGCTATATGATCCAGATTTTGAGAATATAGTCATATTTGCACAAAAAATTACAAAGCTTTTTGTTATATATTCTGTGTACCTCGTGTATATATATATATACACACATAATTTCAAGGCTTATCAATGACTGTAATTGCACCTTCAAATTTCATATGTCATGAATCCGAGAACGTCAACAGTAGTCAACAAACAACAGAAAAGGTCGTGACAGGGGAAATATTTTATAAATAAAATTACGAAGAATCGTATCAACTCAGTTTGGTTATCAGATCACAGTATAAGTATCAAAAAATCAATTAAAAGGGCCAACTTTAACTTGCACGATTTTATAGCCCTTTGTAATTTTTCGACAACACTGCAGTGAGCAATTTCCACTTTATTTTGAGTATGGGCGGGTTTATTTGGAAGTGATGGCGAGGTTCGAGGGATTGCGCGAAAATTTATGTAGTTAGAAAACTCTTTAACAATTATTAATTTTTCGTCAATAGTGAGCGTAATTTCATTGGTATGATAAAAGAATAAGATATCGCACATTGATAATTCGTTTGTACACGGTATCCTGCATTCTGATTGATTTCTATATGTGTTGCTGCCCTCATACACTGAATCCTGAGTGGCCTCTCTCGACCTTCTCATACGCAGTTACAGACGTCGAAAGCTAAGTACTAGAGTCCAGTTTCAAGTCTTCTGCTTGTGTTGACCAATTAAAGTATTTCCTTATATTATTTACGAGAAGATTCCAGTCTTCTGAGAACGGCGCTGTGTAGACTGATATAAAAGTATTAACTTCCAAGAAGATGTACTTTTTGGAATAACCTGAAGATGAATTTTAGCAGGATCGTCCGAAACGTTGGTACTTACATGACAGTCTACAGAACGCTGTGTCCTGTAATCCGGGAACCATCAGCAGCATCACTGTGAGACAATCAATAGTCATACACAAAACCTTCTGTTGGCAGTGCACCGAATAATACGGAAGGTAAGAGCGAGAGTAGGCTTAGCCACGCTAGGTCACCTACCAGTAGCAGTTCCATAGATGACGAGTATCTAATCGGGAACCTTCACACTGGGCGAGTCACTGCTGTAATTATAGAGGTCTTAGCGCAACTTTTGCTGAACTTAATTCTTTCACACGCTTTATGGCGCTTGAGGAGCTAACGAAAGCACTTCAAAGAGAAACCTTCCCCAGTATCAAAGAAGTCCATTATAGAAATTGAAACAACTGGACAGTTTAACCCAATTAATCAGGATACTCGTACGTCTGTATATTTCTTACAAAATGATGATAAATATAAAATTATGAACCACCACGACATTCAGCACAAGGGCTTGTATTCCGGAAGAGATGTCTTCTGATTTCAATTGGGACACCGAATAGCCTGATTGAGGACTTTCGTGAAATATTTCATTCCATCCAGGTAAATAGGTGAGAGTACCATAAATTAGGCCATGGCAGTTTCTCTGCGCATTCTTCTCATTTCCTTCCTCTTCACAAACAACCATTCAACGCTGTATACCCCGAAATGTTTGGAGCGTTATTACTTATTGTATAAGTAAATTAATAAGTGCATTGTACGTAAACTGAAGAGAATGTTGAAGTAATGTTCTTCCTTGTAGGCCGTTCTGCAAAGTTGACAAAATTATGAGAATTTCAGGTATAATAAGCTTCATCACTACCAATAATCGAACACTGAATCACACGGATATTAAGCACTCAACTGCGAGCCTTATCTTCCCATATATTCGGCTAAACGACCGCTTTAACCAGTACGACACTGAACGGAATTAAAGTGGAAAGAAGTTTAGATCTACAGAAAGAGAAAATGAGTTAGCTGAAAGCTATCCCACTCAGCTGGCTACAATCAGCATGACAAATGTAACACTTTGAGAAGAGCGGGCTGAATCCATCACAATGCGGAGATGGCACGCTGGTTACGCTAGTAACTGAAACCAGGCGAAGCAATCACACTGTGGATGTTTTATACAGCTTCGAAACCTACGGCAGCAAGTTCAAATAAACCAGACAGGAAAGTTACACTATAGTTGGACACAAAGCATTTCAAAGGCTTTCCTCACAGCTTTGTTTCCGTTACAGACAAGGATTTTAATTCATTGCAGAAAGTAATCTGATGTCGGTAGGTCTTCTGCAGTATGACACTATATTGCTGGGTGAGTGTTTCCGAACGTTTCGAAGAAACGTAGCCTCTGGAAAACGTCTGGGACCACTCACCCAAAGACACAGGGTTACGTTCCAGAAGGTATTAAACCTCAGCAACACATCTGTAAAAACCCAAAACCTCGCCACCATACAGGTACTGTACAAATTCGCTTTATCAATTATACCCTCCATAAAATAAATTTTTAACGAAACCCGGATTACGATATTCATTGGAGTAATTGGACGCATTGGGAAGGACTGAGATTAATGCAAAATTTTAATAGTGAAACGCGAAGGATAGGTTCAATTTGGAAGAAGCAAAATTACAACACTAAAGTGGATCTGAAACAGATAGCATTAAAGCATAACTTTGTGTGGTGTTGAAATTTGAACACTTCGGAAAGTAGATCAGAAATATTTGGAACGTTTGTAATTATAGTGAGGGAGAAGGTCATTTGGACCCATCGTGTGAGGAATGAAGAATTACTACATAGAGGTAAGGAGGAGACAATATCCTACACACAATAAAATGAAGGAACTGGGTTGGTCACATCTTGCCTTCTGAAACAGTTACGGAAGAGGAAGCGCTAGATTGCACTCTGTGGAGAACTCGCTTTGGAAGAGCTATGGACCTATCGTAAGACAGAATACAAAATGAATGAATGAATGAATGAATGAATGAATGAATGAATGAATGAATGAATGAATGAATGAATGAATGAATGAATGAACGAACGAACGAAAGAACGAACGAACGAATGAACGAACGAACGAACGAACGAACGAACGAACGAACGAATGACCATGAAAGCTTATGGGCTGGATTCTACGTATTGCCTCAGAATAGTGTCCAGTGGTGGTCTCTTGTGACCATGCTACTAAAGCTTTGAATTCCACAAAAAAGGAAAGATCTGTTGATCTTCCGAGCAACTATGAAGTTTTCATGAAATATTCCTCTACTTAAAATAAGTTAATTAGTTAGTACACACACAATACCAAAAGATCCGTATTACGGTTTTTGCCACTATAGTTGGTAAATAACACAGAGATAAATCAGTATTATTTGAAGTACAATTAAGATTCTCTTGGTCACAGATCTTCCTGTATCTTACATTGCAGCCCTGTGTTCAGCACGGTAAGCCGCTTTGATTGTGTTACAGAGTTCCGTTCAAAGCATATAATTAAAAACATTCAAATACAGAAATATTTATTTTCATATGTGCAGATGTTTACTGTCTGATCCCAGAGGCCGCGCCGTCTAAGGCATGGGTCTGCGGCATTTGCTTGTTGGGATTTTGTGTTCGAATCACGCCGAAGGCATGGAAGTCTTTCTCTTGAGAGTGTTGTGTGTTGTCAGGTAGAGGTGTCTGCGACGGGCTGATCATTCGTCCAGAGGAGTCCTACCGAGTGTGTTGTGTCTGAGTGTGATCGTGAAGTCTCAATGATGAGGAGGCCCTGGCCCAGTTGGGGCTGTTGTACCATGGAAAAGAAAAAAGGTTTAATGAGTCTGCCTTTCTCGCCTAAAACAGAACCATGAAATTAGTTCGAACGAAAGACTGTGCACAGCTGTTGTCAGTCTGTCTCATAATATGGAAGTATCGGGCTCGACTGTATGCCCAGAAAATGAATATCACACGAAAGATGATATTTATGCCCTTTCTCAGTCAGTCCATGAAAACATCCATAGAAGCACTTTATGTGGCATTCATGATTCTGAACTCTCTTGGATATACATTCGTGTGTTTCTATGTATTCCTCTACAGACAAGCTAACTATATTGTGATTCGTCATACGACAGACAGAAACTCAAGATCGGGCTAGCACTGCCTTTCTGGGGACGTCAGGCTCGATTGCAACAGTCAAACCAGTAATGAGGTTATTTGTGGTTTTACTCAGTCTATTAGAATAAATGTGCGATCATTTGCGCATTTTATTTTTAAACAGTTTACATATTTCACGCTATTAACTAAGTAAATTGCTTTCTTCTTTCCTTTGTTGCTAACTTACTAACTTATTTACTACCGTCTTGTTCAGATTCCTTCTTGAACATATAAAATTTTCTCACCTACCCCTGAAATTCCACACAGGTTCATTATTGTGTCCACAAGAACACGCGACTTTTCCCTATTCTGATCCAAATAAAACGACTTCATTTCCTCATACTATCACTTGAAATTCTCTTTTAATATTATCATCCCATTTACACGTAGACTTTCCACGTGTTATCTTTTCCTCAAGTTTCTCAACCAGCATGTCACCTCTTCCTCATATGTAACAAACGCCCTGCTCATTACATTCTACTTGATTTACTCATCCGAATAATACTTTAGTCGCAGCACAGGTCTTGATTCGATGCTCCTATCAACTATAAAATTTTTAGTAGTGTACGTCATTAAATATACCAACAAGTAGGACACGCAGCCTTTTCTACTGACGCAGACAACTAGAATATACATTTAATCAGCAACCCAAATATTTCGGACTGAGTCTGTTTCTTGTATTTCCTTCCATTTGCATTTTTCACTCTTCCGGGTGCATTAATCCGCACCAGTAAACCTTAAACTTTGGCAGCTTTATTTGAAATATCGGTAGTGCCAGCCTTATGACGCGCTGCTTTTGGATCAACTCCTCCCTCTCCCGAGAGACCTACATTTTTATGTTGTCACGTTTATCTCTGTCGATGGTCAGAATATGTCCATGAAATGAAGAGATGTGGCTGCCATAAAAAAGTTTTATGATCTCTTTGAAGTAGCAGACTTCAGTGAATTACGAATGAATGCCTGATCTTAGAATATTGAAGAAGTAACAACGTGGATAACGTGGTGTTACAGTGAGTAGGTTACAGACTGGTCATCAGAAGAAGAGCGGTTCGATCCTCGTCAAAGAGAGGATGGTTATATCTTACCCAGAATGGCGACACGGATCTATGTTCTACCTAGCCTCCAGTGAAATGGGTACCGGTAAAGCCGCCGGGATGTGAAGCCAACAGCCTCGCCATCTCAGACGCAGACAGTAACATACTTCGCTACATCTGAGAAAGCTCTACTTCTCACAGGAAAAGACAGTCTAAATCGACTGTGATGGCCATTCATAATCATATCCAATGTGTAATTGGCATACATTTTTCTGAAGGAAGGGTGATTGGAACTTGAACATGACGTTAAAAATGACAGGATATATTTTTAAACAAGTTAGGATATCTGTCCACAGTAAAAGCTCCATCGCTCCGATAATGCCGATATTTGTAAAATTTGGGAATATTTGACTAATTTTTGTCTCATTATGAATTTCGAACAGACTAAATACAAAGATTCTTAATTTATAGTCTAAGATGTTAGCAGGAAAGTCACTTGCGTGAAAACTGCCCCGTATGGAATCTAAGGCGAGAACGTTGGTCAAGAAATATACAATTCATGGGTCTCTCTAAGTTTTGTTCCGAATGACTGTTTTCCAAAGGAATGTGTAACTAGTTTCTCGCGAGTTTCGCTACCGACAGGCACAGAAATGTACATTTTTATGCAAAGTTCCCCTTGCTTTTGTTGGCTTCTAATCAAGAGAGGAATGGGTTAATGAAGATCAATAACACCAAACAAACGAAATTTCTTTAAGGAAAGACATGGTGGTCCCCGACCTCTTACGTGCCGAATAAGGAAGAACAGGCATTGGGCAGCTAATAAGCTAATATATTTGAAAATATTCGTTAAAAATTTTCACAAAGCTGGTCCAGGCATTTCCTTTTCCGAAGATGCTTAGCAGATAGGAAATAACGTTGCTTAGTGCAGTCCCGTGCCATACGCCCGTGATATCATCAGGTTTGTTCCTTAATTTTCTGTTATTCACATTACCACTTACGTGTTCCGAAAGTGAAATGCTGACTAACAAAATAGAAACATAAATGCATATTTCGGAAAGTACAATAAATTTTGAATGAAAGTAAATTTACATTAACCAGTTACTATAAAAGTTATTTAGTTTTATGAAATGTAAAATTTCGGTTAGACAAATTTTATACATGAAGATACAAAGAACTGCAGGTAAACTCGAAAATGTATCAGTACACCCACAGTAGGTACTTCTGAAACATCAATAAATAAATTTAAGACTATACAGTTTCATAACCGAGAAGACCACAACCTAAGTATTCATCGCCGCGTAAACCTCAAATCACATGTAAAACATGCCGGATTATTCAGCAACTGAATTTTATACAGTCTCTCTGGGTGGGAGAGTACTGTGAACATTCGAGGGGATGCCAGCACATAATCCAGTACAGGGAGTATCAGGCTTGGCGTGTAGTGCAGAGGTATGGGTAGGTGGGAATTCATCGAGGGGATGGGGGTGCTAATGTTGGACCGTGACAGCACTTTAACGGGTATATTTGAAAGCCTACCCCGGCGCTGGATTGGCGATGCTTAGGAAAGGAATGCTCGTGATATTTCATACGAGTCAAGGAATGGGGAACCTTCCACATGACTACTACCCTCACGTGGTTGAAAGCATTAGTGCCTTTTTGATCTCAAGAAGAATCAAAGCCGCCAGCCCAAAGGCACTCAAAGGGTACAGACACGCATGGAGGTGTTCGTAAATAACGACAGCTCTTTGCGCAGAAGAAATGAGGGTTAGAAAATGGATGGTAATGGGACTAGAGTTAATTGTTCACTCGTTTATTGTTTTCGTTGTAAAAGAGGACAGGAGAAGGGTTACAAATATTAAAAAGTAATTGTATTTCCTGCAGTTGGACGTAAATAACAAAAATTAAAGTGGGCCAGTAACACAAATTTTGCTCATTTTGCAGAATGGATATTATTCCCTATTGTTCACAGTTTCCATTTTCGTATGTAAAATATATTTTGTAGAGCAAGTAAGACACATGTAAGTAAGTCCGTTAACGAAAGTACGTTTCTGGAGGATCGTTAGCTACGTACATTTTTACAAGCTGGCCACAATTACTCGAAAATACAAAGATATTAATTTGTATCCTTAGGTTTGTATCCTTTACAACAAACGCTGATCCCGGCAGCCGTGAGGTCTAAGGCCTCCCTCTACGACCGGGTAATGGCTGAGATCGGTGGCTCGAATCTCGCTGAGGGCATGGAAGTTCCTTCTTTGTGTTCGTTGAGTGTTGTATAGTTAGCGGCCTCTGCGATCCATTGACAACTCTTTCAGGGGCAGCCTACCGGGTGCGTGTGTCTAATTGTATACGATCAATAAATCTCAAAACAGACGGTCTATGCCCGGTTTGGGCTGTTACGTCACAGCAAAACAGCAACCCCTTTAGGTAAACGGACACAGGTATTCAGAAACTGGTAGATATGAAAGGCAAATAGAAATAAACTACAAAATTAATACCTTCAGCCTGATATTGGCAGTCTGAAAGTTGAAGGGGTCTCCCTGAAATGTGGCCGAAATTTCTCGAACACTTCAAGTAAGAGACGTTCATGAAAATGGAGAGCAGGTCTAGAAAAGGCAATGAGTAGGGTACGTAGTGAAGAAAGAAAAGAGAAAAGGGTGTTTTCCATCAGTTGGAAACGCTCAATATAATACTTTTTCTTTTTCGAAAATTTTATAATCTCTTATGTTTTGCTGCATTCGTGTGTACAAATTAACATCGTGGGTGCTTGAACTGTGCCCTTGTTATGTGCCACTTTAGTCTCTGCTTGGCAAATGGGAATAAAAACGTGTGGTCATGCATGCAAATTTAAATCATTGTATCATTTGAAAGCAAAATCTGAGCACGGAAGAAGCTGTACACTTAACTTGCTTCCATCTTCTTGAGCGGATAACAGTTACTCTTCTTTTTTTTGTATAAATCAAAAACACATACTTCCAGTTTCATCGTTTGTTGTTGATTCCACACGGCAAAAAAATTCGTTTTGTTTAACAATGTAAAAAAGGTACAACCTGCTGAAAGGTGTAATAAGCACAGAATGCTTATTATTTTCCTCTACATCCTTTGTTCTATTTTCTCTCAATCCGATAAATGTTCTGCGGGTGACGAATTTTCATACGCACACGGCCCGACGTATGGACAGACAGGAAAACAGACAGACATGTGGAAGCTAGTAAATATACTTATGCGATTTTTGCATTGCAAAGTGCAGAAAATATTCGCAATTCTAAAGACAGAAAAATATCCCGATTTGTCGCATTGGTTGTCAAATGCTATTAAGTCCTCTGAAAATTACACCTTGTAGCCCAACTATTGTACTACTTATAACAATTTAGAACTGTTTGTAGCATAGTCAATTAATTTAGACCTATATACGTTAACTTACATGACTCTTAGTTTTTTAAATTATTTTATTGAAGAAGCCTCCTGACATAACTAAAGAACGTGGACTTTTCTGCTTTCGGTGGGAACAGTTGGTGGAATCTTCTGAACACGGCAGTAAGCTTACAGATTCCATAAAATGCAAGAAACTTCTGTATTAACTGTCTGTGTTAACCGCTTAGGATTGAATCTCTCAAGAATATCTTCGTGATAACTGGTTGCCTCACAAACAATGCTGAGCACCACATTCTCAAATAATCGCACGTTTCACTGCTATGGAAATAATTTTCTCTGTCATGTCAAGAATTATGCATCACAGAGAGGGAAGTTAAAGGAGCCGCCCTCTTAAACTGTATCCCCAGCTCCCTTTTACAACAATAAATTACCCCAGTGGCGACGAATGCTGTTGCTCGAAATTTTTCATGGACTGCTTAGCTAGAAGTAAAATTATAAGTTGTCTCTTAAGTTACAAGAGGAAGACTATATTCTTGAAATATATATGCAGTAGATATTTCAAAGTGTTTTCTTCTGTTAAGTCTCCCTACAGCGGGGTTCCAAACTGCAGTTATGCTAAAGTAATTTGAAAATCATGACTATCGACTAAAGAAACACGGCCTTTTCAAATTAATTACTCGGAGGCCAGAAATTGCAAGTGTTCCTACAAAACACATCTTTGATCAACTGCTGCGTTTCTTTAGACTTTTACAAACATATTTAGTAAAATTCACATAGACGTGTATAATAAAATGACATTTAGCTTCTTATTTATGTACAATATTCTTTATATCTTTATAATTTATTTAACTCCTTATCGGTAAGTCAAATTTAGGAGCGCTAGATTTTTAGAAGTAAATGTGGAAGAGAAAGTCAGCGGCGTAATCTAGGATTCGAACTCAGCAGTTCCCTAGAAACACTGAGTAAAACTGTGAACACCCAAGCCGGATACTCCGAATCCCGGCCAGATCCGAATGAAGAAATTTCGTACCAGGAAGCAGAATATTTACTGCTTGAGCTACCCTGCCAGGTAACAGACACACGACGTTCAATAATCAGCAATAAACACAAACTCAGTTTCTCCGGTTTCAGTTATTTCAGTTTCACAGTCAGAGAATGGAAAAAGCACGACATTGCAGATATTCTTCTGGCACTTACCGGTGTGGTTCCATAAACACCAAATTCATTATCTTAGATTGATCCTTTAATGGTGTCTAGTGACAGAATGGCGGTGGACATAAATTTTGTATTTCATTTTTTGCTTTATATTTGGGCATTTTATGTAATTTTATTTTATTAGGTCTTGATTACTTATTCACTATTTGAAACATTTTTATCAGGTCCTTAATATGTTCGGGCTGTTCGCTTTAATGTATTACCGATTTCTGTGGTTAAAGTTCTTGCTTTCACTTCGTGGGTTGTCCTGGCAGTGATTACCGTTATCTTTCACACTGTCGTTTTTTCTTCTTGGATAAATTTTGGGTTGGGTATGTTATAGTGGGGTAAAATTTTTGCGTTTCGTATTTTTCTCTGTTTGCGTCATAACAGTGCTGCTCTTCCACTTTCACTCGGCTGATTTCCGATTTCTGACTTTCTTTTTCCACGTATCCCAGGCCGCTGTACGTTTTGGATGTAAGTGTGTATAGTTCTAATTTCCTTTTCTTTCTACTCCTAATGAAGATAAATTTTGTGTTTTAAATTCTTTTTCAGCTGTCACATAATTAAACGTAACCTGTTCCATCAGAATATTTGTATTAAGATATGTCAGTAGGTAGTTCCTCTAGCTTTCTCTTTTAGTAACATGTTAGTGTGTACTTTTAGACTGAATGGATATAAGGACTTCATATTGAAATATGTTCCGCTGATTTACATTGAATCTGTTCAATTAATAGCTTTATCACACAAGACTAAAACACATTACATAACAGATACATTCAGCCATCCTCAAGTGTCACGCAACACTCAACATCAAGATAGTGGTTCCAAGCATAAAGTTCAAATCCAAATTTTAAAATATTAAGTTGTTCCATATATACAGTTTATGAAACAAATGAAATAAGATTCATATTTTTAACGTAAGATGTACTTTAGTATTTAAACACTGAGAATTAGAACCTTTTTATGCAAAGGCAGATAACTTATTTTAAGTTTTAGGTTAGCTCTAAATATGAAAGAATTGCCGAAATATATTTCCAGCGTAAATGTGTCGTATTTTTATCTGATGGAAAAGATATGAGTAATTGAACTCTCTTAAAAGTTATACACTGGGATAAATATTAATATTAAAGAAAAACAATTTTTAACTGTTTTATTCCTTCGCTTTGTGTTAATACGTAATTTGATTTCAAATATCAGCTTTTATGCTAATCGTGTGCGTAACATTTCCATAGAATTCGATGGGAATGTAGAGTAAAATAAAGGACTTTTTTTCTGTTTGTTAAAGGAAATAACACTTTGGCGCCGTGTTGTTGTTGTTGTTGTTGTTGTTGTTGTTGTTGTTGTTG
This sequence comes from Coptotermes formosanus, assembly GCA_013340265.1. Classification (NCBI taxonomy): domain Eukaryota; kingdom Metazoa; phylum Arthropoda; class Insecta; order Blattodea; family Rhinotermitidae; genus Coptotermes; species Coptotermes formosanus. Next base: position 5,459,897 of record BLKM01001619.1, on the reverse strand, counting down.
TTGTTGTTGTTGTTGTTGTTGTTGTTGTTGCTGCTGCTGCTGCTGCTGTTGCTGCTGCTGCTGTACTTATTATTTGTGGAAACATTGAAAGCAGTCTAAAAGCATGACTACTTTCTTATGTTTTTGGAGATTAGGATATACTATTTTCATACCGTTAAAGATTTTTGGGAACCTCTAGCTTATACTTACTAAACGTCGAAATGTACAAATTATATATTCCTTGTATTTTTCTCTTTATGACGATTTATATTTTTTTCGGTAATTCTCTCGTATAGGGCGATATATCCTGTTTCCTGTAGTTGTCTTTTACAATGACGGATGTTTAGATTGTCACTTGTTTGTTAGAACTCAAGCTGTGCCTCACAGGGAACGATGATATTCGGTTTCTCTTAGGCCTCTGTTCGTATCTCAAAGAAAATAGTACCCACTATAAATACCAGTAACATATACGTACGTGCGACCTCACGTCATTGTCTTTTACGTCTGTCCGATTTTAACTAGAACGTGAGTATGTAGCAAAAATTGTAATAAAAAGTACACACACGTTATAACCTGGGATTCGCTCTGCTCCAAGGTGACAGACGGACGTACAGAAAGACACGACGAGGCTAATTATCCGCATTCTCAGCTGGTTTGCCAGTGCGCCTAAAACCAGCGCCATGCGAAGAGAAATGTCTACGACAGATCCGTAAACGCTCTGTTGAATGCAGTAAGTAATTAAATTACTTTACCTCCGTGGATTTCCAGTTACTGTCAATGAGCTGTACGGTTTAGAATCCGTTCCGCTTCGGTCTTGCACGTAGACCTATTCCAGTTTTGCAGATGCAAAATCTTGTCTTCTGCTACATACAGTCTGTCACCTCAGTTCCTCATTTCTTCATCTTGGGAGTGATTTAATTAACAGACGAGCGTTTTCTCCTTCTGTACGTAGGTGTATATGTGCCTACACCTCGATGCTTATCGTCATTCGCTCTGTGGCTCCGCGGTGGAATTTCAGCTTCTAAGGGCTTTATTTACTTCCATATACACGACATGCACGCCAGTCCCAAATTGTGTTGTTCAGAGTCATATCTGCCAGGCGAAAGCCAAACTTATATTTCGTTTACGCATATGAATATTTAAAATCTGATTTTAAAAACACACTGACATGTTGCGTATATTTCGGATTTCTCTCCGACCTCAAACATCTAACACGTTCAGATTGTGAGCAAATTTTAAATTTTTAACGAAAGAGGCGATGTAATTGTTACAGTTGATGCTTGGTACTTTAGGAGGTTCAGGATATGATTTTTTCTCCGGCATAACGTCTTTTAATTTGCAGACTGGGGCTCTTCATAATTTGTACCTTCCACTAAACGTAATCACAATGACAACATTAAGGGGTATGGTATAAGCGCAGTACTTGTCAAGGACGGAATTCCTACACAACTTTGGGACTAAAATTTGAGGGAACAGACAACTCGGAAGATTGAAATGTAGATGGAGAGAAGTGATCTATTCCCTTAAAGAAATACATATCATACGAAGGCGTGGATTGAATTCATTTGGCTCACGAGAGGAAATATTTGCTGACCCATATGGGTTTTCTTGTTGCACAGAAAGGGGGAATTTCTTATCTAAGTGAGTGTCTCTTACAGAGTCCCTTATGTGGAATTAATTACCTAGTTAACGTCTCTCCTCGCTGATGCATTTAGTCCTTTGTTTCAACTCTCCGGCGAAAACTGATACAGTAGACTTGTCACGTGCTCTATACGCACATCCTTCCCAGTCATAACCATTCCAATATTCGCATCTAATCTCTCAATCTTCACTAAAGAGTAGCGATAAATTTAGCAACAAGGCAGTAGTGAAAGGCTTATGTCTATGATTGCTGCTGCTAGTAACGTCCAGCTTCTTTTTGCGGAGGTCCTGATATCAAATCTCAGTGGCGATATCAAACATCGTGTACTCGTTTTCTCACTCAACGCAAACAAAGAACTATGACAGTCCCAGTTTAAGATACTTGCATTCACATAACCATTAAACACCATTGAACATTTATCCTACTATGTTACGCCACATGATGTAAGCCAATACGGAGGAATAATTCCATGCGGAAAATTTAATTATGACGTTAATAATTAAAAAACCGCAAGACTTTTCTGCTCAGTATTTCATAGTGGTAATTTTTAGGGTGATAACATGGTTGTAATATTTTCTCTTTATATTTCAAAAGTTGATTTCATTACATATGAATGATTCTATGCAGTAATAATTTGATTATTTTAAGGCATTTTTCCAATTAATATTCGTGTGAATTTGGTGATGCTTCAGTATAATATAAAATTTATTTTTACTCCAGATGTGAAGTTCTTAATGTGGCTGTTGTACGATGCTCCCCTACATGAATGCAGAAATGATAACACTCGCGTTCGAAGGAAGACGTCATATAAACCTTGAAATTATTTTTAATTCCTTGCATGACGTATATGCAAGAAAGACGTAACAGGGAACTAAGTACGTCGTTCTGCTTGTTTAAGTTCCAACATAAAGTAAGGACTTTGCTAAACACGTTGGTCCGGTTATACCCAGCATCTTTGAGGGGATTGATTTCGGTACAAATGGGCAAAAGCGTCCTTCAAATCACACTCGACAGCAGTAGAATTTTGCGTACCCTGTGCCAATCTTAGCAATAGCAAAACACACAAATGTCCTTGATTTATCATACCAAGAAGAACAACTCTTTCACTTATACTTATCCACTCTCATGATTTGCGCGGCGGACGGAATGGAATTGCCAATTATATAGGTGAATCCTCCCATCCACTCCAAGACCTCAAATTGTCCATTATTCCACGTAAATGTCTTCGAATATTACGTATTTCTCATTTAATCCTGCTTGATGTAAGCAAAGTAACATTAAAATTACTCTAAGAATTACAGACTGGATGAAAACAATGAAATAAAACCCCGTGTTTATCTGTAGTATATTATTACAAACGTGAAGACGAATATAAATTAAATTTGGAAAATACTTGTGGAATAAAAGGTTATAATTCATATGGAATGTCTGTTTCACTACTCAGCCAGAGACTAATAGAGACTCAGGAAGCAATTACCAGTTTACAGCATGCAAACTTAGAAATAAATTTTACCTTTCTAAATGAAATATTACTCATAGAGGAACGGTGCATTAAATAAATGTTATTTTGTTCACGTAACGATATCATTACATCAGACGCACGCCTGTGTTTGTAACAGTCTTCCCAGCATGGTGAAAAAAACAAACCACACCGCATCTGTTATCATCGATTCAATCTGCATTATTCATTCATTTTGTGATACAGTTTCAAATGCGCAGAAAATCTCTCCCGTCGAAATACAGAAGTTAATCCTATGAATAAATATTTATAACCAACAAATAATAAAATTTTAACAATTAAAACGTCGGATTATTGAGGGTAACTCATGGAAACCATTTCAGTGTGTTTCGTATCACATTCTGATAAAACTGCATATACTGGTCTCACATAAAGTGTGTTACAGAAACGGGGCTCTTTGCAGCAAAAGTGCGACTTCCCAGACAGATTGAGAATATGTGTGTGGTAAAAGTAATGCTTTCCAGTCATCTTTAAGAGGCTGCTGTATTCAAAGTAAGACTTTCATCATTCAACGGCAGCCTGCTCAAATTAGGACTGCCAGATCATCACTCCGACACTATAAGGCGCAAATTAAGGTTAGACAGTCATTGTTCAGACGTTATCAGAAGAAAGTAAGTTAGCTGAATCATTATTCAGACACTGTCACCGCAAAGTAGCTAGTAATGCTTTTCATTCAGCACTCAGACGTCATCTGGCAAAACGTCAAGCTTTCCTGTCGCCTATCAGTCGCTGTCAGAAGTAAAGTAGACGCAGTTCTTCGAACTCAATCAGATGTGAAGTAAAACTCGTTCTGTTTGTCATGCCGACCCTATAAATTACAGAGTTGTGCCTCAACTTATGATGCGTAATCCGAAAAACTTTACTACGAGCAGCAATATGAAATTTCTTGACACCTGTTCAGCATACTCCTAGATTTAACAGGACGCAACATAGATATAATATTCCCGTAGTAAGTTAATTTGGTAAACTTGGTGCAAAAAAGCACGTAATAATATGCCGGATGCTACTGGAATTAGCCAGTTTGTAGTAGTTTCACTGATAATTCATCAAAAGCGGTAAGCCATCATAAGAAAAGACTACTCGTTTTAATAAAGACAGCATTTTCATTATTTTCAAGAATTAATCCGTATATTTTAGCAGAAAAAAATTTATTCGGACTGCGGAGATGCGTTGACTGCACAGATAATGTCACTGGATCAACAGAAGTGACATGGCGTATATTACCTAATCCTGTCTGCCACACTAACATGGCATTCTGAACTTCATCGTCTGGAAGGTCTTTGATGTTAATGATACACAGCAAGCAACTAGGAAGGAAGGAATGCTGTCTGCAAAGGAGAGTTTCTCTCATCTTGATATACATGTAACACAGGCCCAGATTCATTTCACTTTACTAATTCTGTGTTGCAGAACTCTTATATGCGTCTATCAACTCGACTCAAGAAACATTAGTCCCTGAAATTAAACTCTTAACCTGTTGTTAATAACAGCACGATAATACGTCTTTTGCCTGATATTTATATTCAAATGTTCAAGGGGTAAATTTCTTTCTCTAAATTTGTAGGTTCCCCACAGCGTTGAAAAAGCTCTGCGTTGAATCAGTTAGTAAAATTTAGAATCCTGAATCAGTTAGTAAAATTTATGTTTCAAAACTATTCTTATATTAAGGAGCATTGCAATATTATCTTTCAATTTCCACATTTATCTCCTAAATGATCCCTTCCATTGAGACTGCATAGGCAGACTCTTTATGCAGTACTTGCTTTTTGCCCAAGTAGTAGGTCCTGTAGGGATTTCCAAATCTTTCTTTCCGATGAAATTATCGTAGTAACATAAGGCTGAAATTAAAGTTTGTACATTTCAGAATTAAATTATTTATTATTACAAATCGGAACATGTAACATCATATCACGAAAGACATTCATGAATGACAACAAGTAAATCAACAAATTTTTCCCCCACAGGTTTGCCTGGCAAATACAACATTTTCACGTGTCTTCCCCCAGTGCCATTAATTGACACATTCTGCGAGAGATTGTGTTTACGTGCCTGCAGTGCAGTGTATGTAATTTGAAGCAGAAGCCACCCGGCTGTAATTCCCACCTTGTCGAATCTTAGCTGATTTAACTGTAGGCACACAATACCCTTCAGTAATATTCTCAGAGATTAGAGTCAACCAGGTGAACTGTGTTTATATGGTAATACTCCTTGTCGAACCACTATACAGCAAAAGCCTAAAAGGAATTATGGAACAGACCTTTTAGAGTTTTACTGAATAAGTAAACTTTTACACGTCAGTGGTATGAAATGCCTGTTGGCCTATTTATATGGGCAATACACGTTTAATCGTGGGATTTTAAACTTCAGAAGCGCATAATTTTGCTAAAGAGCCTACAGGCGATGAATGATTGCTGCCTCTTACTCGCTCGTCTGCCACTTTGATGGAACAACGCCTTCAGCAAAGTACCATTAAAAGTACAGGCCAGTATGTGCTTTAATTATATTTTAAACCATACAAAATGCTGGTGCCTTAATATAGCCACCTGGAAATTTATAGTTTAAATACAAATAATAATTCATAGGACGGATACAAATGAGATATTGTCGTATACAGGGAAATAAATATGTTTTCTTCCACAATTTACACCAGATTGCTCCTAGACAACTTAAGAGAAATATGTCCAAGCAACAGTAACCACTGTAACATATGCTGGTAACAAAATATCCGGAAATAACTCACGTCTTATATTTGTCTCTATCGGTACAATCCAGTTAGTAGCAATTGTGAAATTATTTACACATTTACAGGTATTCATTTCCACTGCATTATTTTTTCATTGTCCTAAATTTCTGAAATACAATCTGGAAGTTTTTTCAGCTTCGCAATAGCAATAATTGTAATATAAGAAATAATTATTGAGCACAGCCTTTATGTATGTACCTCCACTTCTGCACATAGTTTCCAGTGCCTGAACGAAATTATTGTTTAATCATTGCTGCCAAACAGCGAGTTACACATGAATGATAGAAGACATTATGCTACTAATTTTGTAAGGCTTATAACAGGTAACATACATTAATAATAATAATAATAATAATAATAATAATAACATTGCCGTAAAACACTGCCTTCCTTTAGAAATTGGTTGTCGTTCAACTATTTAAAATTTTTACGCTTATATTAGAAGGCGAGTATTAAGAACTGTTTTTACAAAAGCCCGCCAATGGCCAGCTGTCTTGTACTACTTAAATCCAGTCCACATTATCACATTCTGTTTTTCTAAACTCACTTTAAAATGGTATTGCCCAACATGTTCAATCAAGCGGCCTTTACCCTTGGAGTTTTGAGTTAAACTTTTGTTTGCATTTTTTGTCTCCTCTGTATGCGATACAAGTCTAACCAAGTTATCCTCCTTGCCTTGATTATTCTAAAACAATATTTGCTGAGCTATATAAATTGATAGGTTCCACAGTCCTCTGGTTACTCTTTCCTCTCGGCTCAAATATTTTTCTCAGTATTTCGAGGCTACATGTGGATATAAATGTGCAGACAACAAACATGCGCAGGGTGTTGGTGGGAATCCCTTTAGAAGGATGTTCATTTTCGACACGGAGAAGGAGCTGGAAGGATAACGTTACGGTACATTTGGAGACGATATGATGGGGGATTAGCAGGTGGTTAGAACTTGCTCAGGTTCACGTTCAAGGTAGACTTTGACAATAGCAATTAACGTCAATCTTGAGATCTGCCTTTTTGTGGGGTGTTTAAACAGCGTCGAGTGGCAATCTTTGCCGACGTTTCGGTACAACATATCTGTCCCATTTTCAAGGGACCGATGCATTGTCCCGAAACGTCGGTAAAGGATTACCACTCGACGCTGCGTAATACCCCAGAAGAGTACAGATCTCATCAACATAGCGGCGGAAGAACGAAGTCACGGTTCGTCAGTCTTGTTAGACTACATTTATGTTAATTACAATATTAATAACAAGCTTTAATATTTGTTTGTTTTAAAAAGCCAAATAATGTTTTGGTTTTAAAATTTAAGACCTGTTACTGGTTAGGTACTAGTAGCTCGCAGTAGTGGCTGTAGGCGACAATTAAAATGACAACCCTACATCCCTATATCCCAAAAATGCCCAAAACACCAGGAGGTCACAGTATTGACTGTAGTGAATGATAATCATGACGCCCATACATTCCTACGTGTCAAAAATTTCGAAAATACCAGTTGGTCAGAGTAATGTCCGTAGGGGATAGTAATCGTAGTGACACCCCACCACCCCTATATTTCCAAAAGGCCCTAAATCCAAACCAAAAATTTTGTGACCACAGACTGGGAATGGAAACCACTGAGAGAATGTGGCAAAATGACCGTCAGTTGAGAGTCAAAATTAAATGAATAATAATTAAAATTTTATTATAAAATATAATAAAGGTGTGAACAAAACACCTACTAAATTTAGTCCGATGGGCTATGTTGCTTCAACACGAAAGACGAACAAATTGCAAACAGTGAGCGATTTCGTGTGTAGTAGGCCTATGCCATTTTCAATATCCGATAGAAGAATGTATTTAGCTTATTTCCTGTGTATTTTCTTACAAGATAATGGCCTATAAATGTGAATTCTTTTACAAGATTATAGCCTATAAATGTGAATTCTTTCACAAGATTATGACCTATAAATGTGAATTCTTTCACATCTTATTCTAATCAGTTTCGGCCAAAAATTGAAACTGAAACCTTGACATTATTTTCACTACAACTTCAATACGCAATTGATTTTCTTCCAACATGCATTGCACCTTTTCTCTGGAATTCCCCTTACATTTCACAGGGGACGGATGGCAAGGGTAACTGAGCGTACGGAAAGGCTGATTTAATTCTAAAAATGCAGAACGTCACTATTAAAAGCCCGCCACTGAACTCCATTCTGCATTATTTTTTCACATTTAAGGTGGTCACAGCGATTATTTTGAAGTCTACATTTTTCTGCAATACTTAAATTTACCAAGCAGTATTTTTCTTATACGAGGATACTCAGCATTTTATACTATGGTATATTCTGTTGGCTGAGTGGTGAAATATATTTCATAACTCCTATTTCTCGCTGATGCTTGCGAGTATATTCACATTTTCCAAAAAATTCGTAGGTAAATAAACACAAACCACAGGACAATTGCGTGATGGGACTGAACTCTTGATTCTTGGTGTGCGAAAAAAGAATGAAGTTATCTACCTGTCAGGAAAGACGAAGAGGGAAACTTGTTCCTGTACAGAGAAGTGACCAATCAAATTACAACATCGCGTGTTACATCTTGTAGTGTGCCAGGAAAACATTACCTTATTTTTGATAAATTGCCTGCCTGTCAAATAATTTATTTCTTAACCATTTTGCCCTTGATTAAAAGCTCTGTGGAATGAATTTAGTATAAATCACAATGGGGGTACGCGGTGGCCCAGTGGATTGAGGCATTGCTCCATAAGCCAAAAGGTTGCGGGTTAAATTCCAGATGGGGTCATTGGGATTTTTCATTGACTTAATCCTTCCGGCCCCCCGATGGTCCTGCGGTCGACTCAGCCTCTAACAGGTATGAGTATCAGGGGTTTCTACCTTGGGGGTAAAGGCGGCCGGTGTACAGGGCTGGCAAAATTGTCACCTTCCTGTGCGGATGTTTGGAAATTCTGGTAGTCTCAAACTTCTGGAGCGCTACGGCCCTGTCCAGGCCTGTATAGGAATTGTTTTAGCTGTAACATAAGAAAGTCGGTGCTTTAGCCTAGCATTATCCTAAATAAGCCATGCAAAAGTCAACTTACGGACCCCTCATTCAACAGAGTGGCTTCACTTCATTTTACACCCTCACGTCACATTTCAATAGCCTACTACCTCTTTTAACAGTAACCTCCCATTTATGTCAAGATCTCCCTCCCAAGCGGCCTTTCACCTTCAGATTTTGGGACTAGAAATTTTCATGCATTTTCTTGTCTTACTTGCCCTTCAAGCAAGCAACCCTGTTTAACATTTCGTAACACAGAGGTTTATAAAGGTCAGATGTTGTTAGCCTTCCGCAGAAAATTAACACTGTGAGAATAGTCCTTGTCCGACTTCAGCCAATAGCTGTTTGGTGTAAGATTTAAGCCTTTCAAGCTGATTGTTGACTTTGCTCACTAAAGTCAAATTTTGGAAACAATATTTAAGTTGTAATGGATTTCGCGCGTATACCATGGGAATACCCTGCATTGGGAACTTCAGCACACCCAACAAAAGGAGTGAGAAAAATAAGGAGGGCAAGCTCCATCATCGTCCTTACGTGTTAGGTTTGAATAACGTTATGATAATAATTGTACAAGTGTACTTCAATTACAGTTTCATAGTATGGAAGTGTGTGTGTTTTGCACAGCACATTCCCTACAAATGACAAAGAAACATCAGCAAGCTACTATATGACATTCGTACATTCCTTCAAAATAATATAATACGTAAAAATCAATTACTTGTATAATTATCATATTAAAATTTAATTTTAATAATCTTAAAATTAAGTTCTTAATAGCTTAATTCTGTCAATCGCTTATTATAGTTAAGTTCTGTTAAAAACTATGTCTTTCCCTCCTAGGAATTTTTTCAGTCGGCCTAGGGGTTGGAGACTTTTAATGGCCGTTGTGCAGGTAAAAGTTGTTAAATACTGGCAGAGTATAACAGGTGTGTTCTACCGTGTTGCAGGAACGTGCGTGTGGGATCTAGAAAAAGTGACATATGAAAGTGTACCGAGATTTATTAATACAAAACAATTCCGCGGCTTATTCAAAATAATAAACTTTATCAAATTACTACAGAAAAGAAACAGAAACAAAGTTGGTCCTACTCTATTACGCGCTTTCCACGCGTCGAAGATCTACTTCCAATGTATAAACGCCGCACCTAAAAAATTTATATCTAATTGCCAACGACATATTATTCCATTCAATAATATCTACTATAATTTGTAAGGTTTTCTGCTTCAAGTTCGTATTTTTCAGGCTGTCTGTATCTTACAATATATGTGTATTTTTAGCTTGTGAATGTTGAAATCTCAAACCTGAAATGCAGTTGTAAAATTTACCTTTTTATATTCTCGTAATTAGGCCTGATGATGTCTAGTTGGTTTTAGAGTAAACGCACAGCCATTATTATTCTTGTGTTGATCGATTGCAAAACGTCATTTGTGTTTAATAGCACAGTGGATATAAATCACCTTAAATTAACGATACAAGATGTTAATCGATAGTATTCATTTTGCCTTTCTTTGCTATTCTTGTAAATATTCGTACTAACTGCCTATCCCATTGGCCGCGCTGTCTAAGGTGTGGGCCTTTTGCCGTTCGCTTACTGGGATGCGGGTTCGAACCCCGCCGGGGGCGTGGTTGTCTCTCCCTTGAGAGTGTTGCGTGTTTGTCAGGTAGAAGTTCTTTCGTCGGGCTGATCACCCGTCCAGAGGAGTCCCAATGAATGTGGTGTGTCTAATTGAATGTGATCGTGAAGCCTCGATAATGAGGAGGTCCTGGCCCACTTGAGGCTGTCTCGTCTTGGGGGGGAGGGGCGGGAAATTCTTGCTACATTTGTAATTGAAATATAGTTTATTGAGTCTGCATGCGAATAAGCGGTAAAAGAAGAATTGGAGCGAATTAATTTTTATTCCATATTTGCCAAAGAAAATTACTCTAGAATTCCTGTTTATAAAAAATAATGGGGTTTATGTAATGTGTTCTACATCCTACATGTTTGGTGTTTGAGACGTTCTGTGGAAAACTGGTAAAGAACGATTCGAAACAAAATTCCCTATCAGAGAATGTATTTCGTCGATGGAGATTACAACCAGTAAATGCGGTGATAAAACATGCGGACGTTACATTTACATATCTCATAGAAAGGACCTGCTGAGCATTTCAAACATTTTGTGTGTAACCGTAGCTTCAGTGGTGTAGGAATATAGTTGCGCTGAGGTTGGAACGGAAGGGAATGGATGGTCGGAGAGCTGAAAGACCGTGCTCTCATCCCCAGTCTTGACGTCTCTTGTTGGGATTCCGCCTCCGAACTGCAATTATCGTGCGAGCAACCAGACAGCGCAGACGTTTAATAAAATTCCTTCTCACTACCAAACGCTTTCAACTATTGTCAGTTGTCATCCAGGCTTGGTAAAATCGAAATTCCCACAGTTGGTTCAGAAAAAAGTAGAAATAAAAAATAAAAAGAGAAGAAGAATGCAAAATGGGAAAAATGCGTGGAAACAGCAAACAGAATAGCCTATAACAGATTGCAATTCTGTTTTAAAGCATACAGATGAGCCCCAAACAGCAAAATTATTTGCCCATTAATCTATTTTAGCATACGCTAAAACGTTCAAAAATATTTAGAACTTATACAATTAGGCGAAGCCCCTGGTCTAGGGTAACGGATAAAGTATACAAAACTTTATCCATTTACACATTTGTTGAGCGTTATTCAGGATGGGTTAAGTAAGAGGAACACGAAGTAGTACAAGGACAAAAGAAATGTAGGGAAGAATTTAGGAAAAACCCAGGATAATAAATCAGTTCGGAAGCCTCGACATAAGAGAGAAGATAATATTAAAACGTGTGTAGCAAAAGTTACGGAATATAAGCCTACCATATTGTCTGTTACCAGGATGAATATTTTACACGGGAATTGAAGGAAACATACATAAGTTATGGTAAACGAACACGACTAAAAAAGAGCAAAACAGCATTATTATTGAAATTTAATATCAAAGAAATATTTAGGGTATTTTTATTACTTGTCACCGAGAGACGTAATAAAGCTGTAACAAAAATGCTATTCATCCCGTTAAATTTATAGCAATATAGAGGTAGCTTGGAGAAATGTTATTAAATAGAACCTGTAGTCAATATGAAATTAGGATGATAATAATAACGTGAATTTTCTTCTGCTACTCGGTTCAGAGACAGAATTTTACCCTTAGTTTCATGTGTATAGTAACTTTTTCCTCTACACAGCAACTAAGAAAACAATCCGGTTGTTCTGCTTAAAAAATACTGTGACTCAGACGCGGAAGTGTAAGACTGAATGTTAAAGTTCTTTGGAGTTCATATGTAGTTAACCACAAGACAGTAAACGTATTCGTATAAAAAAACTTAATATGATTTTACAACGAATATTAAACTTTTAAAGCCTGTTGATTACTTGATGTAGCAACAGGATTAATATTAAAATCTATGTGTTCTGCCCACACACACTGTATTTATGCGTTTTATATTTAACTCAGAACAAACGGCGACGGATTGGTTTCTTTAATCGAGATGAAAAGTGTTTATTACTCGATACAAACTGGGTCTTTAAGTAAAACAGTTTACCGTTTGTCTTTAAAAGATGCAAATTTTTGCCCACAGGACTGGCTTTGTAACCAGATCAAATGACTGGTTTTTGCAAACAGTGTAATGCTCCTTCAGTCTCTAGAAATACGGGACCGATCCTGATCTGTTTAATAAATATCAAGTACGTGAAAGTGTCAGGTACAGCAGAGTACGTTGCAAATCATAAGGTTAATTCGCAACCTCAGTCCCTACATACAATACCCCTATACCGAGAATGGAACTGGTGACAGCGGTTTGTTACGTAACCACGGTGTCCGTTGTAGGTGCTCGTTGACAGCTTGCTTGACCGCATATTAAAGGAAGCAATGTTGGTGTAATGCAAGGCAGAATACGACGCTGCTGAGACATAGAGTCTGGGCAGTCTGAAGCAAGACTGGCGATTTGAACACTGCATTCAGTTTATTGATGGATGGCATTTAACCAGGAAAAGAGTGGGCCACATAAAGGAACTAAACGTAACATGAGATGTGCAAGCTGCAATGTCCATGTGAGGTTAACAGTTAATAGTTTTACACAAGGGAGCTTTACACAAGTGAAGTGGAGTGAGGTTCTTTAGTGCTGGGAATGTGTACATCACAATTATTTTTAAACTATGTATTGAGATGGGAGTACTCTACAGTATTTAGTTTAGTTTAAAATTTTTGGACATCTTGACACATGGTTTATTTACCTGATCTGGTCTGGTACCTTCTGTTTCCTCTGTTGTGCATTCTGTGTTGATTATTGTTCTATGCCATGGTCCTATCCCGCGTTACTGTTTTTTTCTGTGTTATTGCACTGTTCATTGTTCTTGTATTGTACTGTGTTCTCCTTGTTATGTAGGTGTTGCTTCTCTTTTGACTGTACACTGTATGTTAACACTGCCGCCGGGTGTAAACTCAGTTGCAGTTAATAGTTATAATCATTATCATAAGTGAAATGACGTGAAGTGAAGTGTTGTATGTAAATAAGTGAAGTGACGTGAAGTGAAGTGTTGTGTGTGAATAAGTGAAGTGATGTGAAGGTTTTCTCTAACACGCGCGCGCGTATGTGTGTGTGTGTGTGTGGGTGGGTGTATTGTATTTGTGTAGGGATATCGTAATTGTGAAGGTATATTATATTGTGTACGTATATTGTATTTGTGTGGGAATATTACGTTGTGTACGAATATTGCAATTGTATGGGTATATTGTACTTGTGTAAGTATATTGTATTTGTGTAGGTATATTGTATTTTTATGGGTATATCTTCTTTGTGTAATTATTTTGTAATGTGTGGATGTATCGTATTTGTGTAGGTATATTGTACTTGGGTAGGGTATATTATAATTGTATGGGTATGTTGTATTTGTGTGGGTATATTGTAATTAAGTGGGTATATGTAGTTATGTAGGTATATTTGTGTTAGTGCAGGTGCATTTTATTGTTTGCGTGAATTGCTAATACGTGTACTGTAGTTTGTGCTGTCCCTTTTAGGTATGTGTTATTGTACTGTGGTGTCTGTACTAGTGTAAGACTACTGCCACGGGGGTCCAAAGTTTGTGTTGTATCTCAAACGTTTTTATTTTCATCTCCTACCTAAGATATTAAAAGTAAATCAACTGTTATAATATTCAAACCAGATACGTGTTAGCGTGAAACGTTATTTTCCACTTTAAAGAAGTAGTATATTTTTCCGTTGTATCAAGAGAAGGTGCTGAGGAAGGCACGTTGACTTGAGAGAGGCAAAGTTAATGAGCAGCACTTTTTAAAGATAAGCTTCAAAATCTTTGCCCAACGTAATATACAAGTATACATTTTTCCATGTGGCACATTTCGACCCGTTTTCGGGTCTTCATGATCACACTTATTTAGACACGCCACACTCGGTAGGACTCCTCTGGACGAGTGACCAGCCCGAAGCAGAAAACTCTACCTGACTACACACAATATTCACAACAGACAGACATCCTTGTCCCCGGCGGGATTGGAACCCATAATCCCAGGAAGCGAAAGGCCGAAGATCCACGTCTTACACCGCGTGGCCACTGGGGTCGGCAACGCAATATATTAGTACGCTCAAATACAGCAGTAAGGCGCACTACGTATTTAGTGTGGTTGGGCGGACTGAAATTTCCAGAGCTAAGGCAGTAGTAGGAGAGTCTTGAGGCTGAGGTGGCTACTGAAAACTTGAAAAGTTGAAATTTTGTAAATCGTCTGGTGCTATAATAGAATTCCAGCAGAGATTTTTCAAGTAGGAAGTATAAGAGTACATTATGGTACTTATACACTTATCAATTCTATTTGGAAGAAGAAGGAATTATCTTATCAGTGGAAGGAACTAATTATTGTACCAAGTTTACTAAGGCTGATAAAACCCTTAGCAGTTATTATCGAGGCATACAACTTTATCAGCTGCAAACAAAATTTTCATCGTATTCCCTCACAAGTGTAATTGTTGTGCAGAAGGAATTATTGGGATTTTCAGTGTGGATTCCGACGTAAAAGATCAACTACTAATCATGTACCCTGTATCAGTCAAAAACTTGAGAAGACTAGGGATGCAATAGAACAGCACATCGCCTATCTATAGACCGCAAGGAAACCCATGATTCAGCTACAAGGAAATTTTGTGTAATATTCCCATTGAATTCAATATAAAAATGAATCAAGTTTCGTTAATAAAAAAGTGTATTTGGATGAAAACTGTTGTAAGTTCCGGATGTACGAATATATGCCTGATACATTTTCTCTTCAATATGGTATGAAACAAGGAGAAACTGTATCGCCATAAATCTTCAACATTTTCTAGTATGATCCTGGGAAGGCTCAGGAGGACCTGGAGGGAGTGAAACTGATTTGGACACACCTGCTTCTAAGCATTGTTGATTTTATTAATTCACTGACCTAAAATACCCATGCTGCGACGACATACACAGAAGCTTTATAAGTTGCTAGTAGGGTGGTTGACGTAAACGCAAATTCTGAGAACACTAGGTGTATGTTCAGGTCTCGTAAATGTACGGCAGGAAAAATCGCAACATAGATGTAGGTAATAAACAATTCAACATCGTCGCAAATTTCAAATAATTGAAAACAATCCTACTGAATAATAATTGCATTCGTGAGGAATTAAGGGCTGACGGAACTCAGCGTTTGCCTGCTATTTTGCCTTCCTCTTTCCTCTCGAAAAATATAGATTAAAACTTGCAGAAATATAACTTTGCCTGTTGTTTTACATGACATTTGTACTTCTCACCAAACTTTACTTTAGTGTTCAAATTAAGGAGCATGAGAGAGCCAGGGGCAAGGGGTAGGTAATAATAAAATTGGTGTTAAAAACGGAATAGGAGGAAATGGACTAGTTTGATCTGGATCAGTATAAGGGCAATTTGCGGGTGTTATAAATATGGTAAGTAAATTTTAAGTTCCATAAAACGAGGGGAATTTCTTGAAAAGATGAAGCAATCTTAGCTCCTTCCGATGGACTCTGATCCATTGTGTTAGTTAGGTGTGGCGGTGAAAGTTAGAAAGGGACAAAGGCTTACAACATTTGATTAGAATAACTGAAAAGAAAAGGTAGCTTGGGAGACTTACACTTAATTGGGAATATTATTAAAATGGACTGTAAGTAAAAGGAATGTAAAGGTAGACATTATAATGAGCTGGCGAAAGATAAGAGTCAGTGGCGTGACTTAGTGAAAGTAAGCAACTTTACTAAAGAATTTCAATACCAAATTTCATTAAAAACCATCACCCATATAGCAGCACTGAGGTTTAATATGCTATACGTGTGGCAGGCAACGGGAATAAAGGAAAGGTAAATTGTGTGACAGTAATATCCCTGCATTTACACATGACTTTTGTTAAAAGTGCTTTTTATTGTGATTGTTACGATTCAGAATACGAAAACAGGATCATTATTTACACCGTATGTTTAACCTTCTTCCTTATAAAGCCCCATAGATCAAGCAGTACATCTATGGTACACGGGAAGGGGTTATTCTTTATACCAAATTACATTATTATGACTTATTTTGTAGCTATAAGGTAAAAGAAACGCGGGAAGATCTGTGCCTAACTTTAAACATACGTTGCAGGATAAAGACTTAGTTCTTCACACGTTTGATGACTGCGCTGCACTCCTCCTGTAAATAACCCAGCCACATTACAGCATGCACCAGCCTCAGCGAATGATCCACCGTCAGCTATTTTCCATACCAAACTAAGTCACTTCAAATCGGATCACGTTGTGAATATTTCATAGTGTGAGCGTACTCTTTACAGTGCTACGTTTTGTACTATAAGTCGAAAGCCATTTACTTTCCAAATCATAAAGTGAACTACGTGTATTAATGGAAATCGAGAAGAATTAGTAGTATGTCTAAGTATAAGAATTCTCTTAATTAAAAACATAAATGGTAAATATTTTTCCTGATAAGAAATCCGGATCATAAGTTTCGTCATTCAAACACAAAGGCACCGTTATTAGGAAATATGTGGAACAGTAAACATATTATGTGATTGTGAACAGCTATACAATAAAGAAGGAATAAAGTCAAAGCTCGGGAATTTTTAGCTATCAAGTTTACTCTCCATCCTCATTTATCTACCGAAAGATAAATTTGTCCATTTCAAGGACTAAAATTTCAGATTCCTTAAAGTGAACAAAAACATGGGCCTTAATTCATAAAGCTTCCTACTACCCAAAGTATCATTCTTATACATTCCACCAGAGCCGTCATCGTTAAAAAATTAAACTATTTCCTACCATCTTTCTGTCGAAGGTACATACAAGTACACCACATGTACTATATATAACATTTTTCCCTAACCTTACAAGTGTGTACTAAATCTTGGAATTTGGCTTAACATAAATTTACTTGTTGAAATGCGCCTCGGTCAACGAAACTCCTCTTAAACTCTACTACGGATGCTTATTTCTTATGTTACACATAAGTAGTAACATCCTAGTCAGTGATACTAACTCCATTTATACGAGGCACTCTAAGAGAAACGCTGAATTAACTTAAAATTAATCAAATCCCTGTTCTGAACAAGGAGGGATATGAAACCCCACACTTTAATGTTGAAGATTTCGATCCACATTTGAGACATGAAGAATGATATTTTGGTTATGTGCTAGAGAATAAATGGAGTTGAAGACATGCCGTTAAAAGAACTAAGAATTATCTCAAAGCACTGTCGAGCAACAAAATAAGTTTCGGTTTCTAATTGTAATTTGTTACGTAATATTTTACCGCAAAAGATGACGTGTAGATTTCAATTAACTAGTTTACTACAAATAAAAATTTTCTGTATCAGCACAGCAGAGCTGCAATATTTCGCTGACATAGTATATATATTTTCTTTTTGTCAGCCCGCTTCCCATAACTGATTCACTGGCTAAGTAATAAACTAATTAATAGTTAGCAGAGAGGTCTCACTTGAATTGTCACGCAAATAGTCAGGAACTTATTTTCAATTTATGGAAACATAAAATTGGTCACCTTTTACAGAAAAACACTCTCGTGGACTTACCCGAACCCTTGAATCCTTTCCAAAACCTTGTACCCTATTCCTTTGGGGTCCATTTTCAAACAATCCTTTGATCTACATATTAAGTTGTTTCGTCTTTAGAGTTTTACTGACTAAAAATTTTGTGCAAATATATATTTCGCAAAGCCTGATACGTTATGGCCGATGTCAGCCATAACAATATGTTGGATTTACAATTATAAAGCACAAACGACATTCATGACATTGCGTATCACAGGTTTTTTTTATAACATATGCGTTACGAAACCTAGTCTGGCGCGTAACCATTGCCAGATTTGCTCAGGTAAGACTGTTATACGTGTTTGTTGTTTTGTTCTTACGAATCTTTTGAATTCAGCAGCTACGTTTAAAGTTTTTGTCCATTCTGTCCATTGCACTTCTTTGGACCTGTTTTGGTGTCACTGCGTATGTTTCGCACCGTGCTAACCAGAGTGTTGCAGGGTCTATCTGCATACTACACTTGCAGTGGTCCGTTGTTTTTCACGTAACGTTACTTAAATCTGTCAGGGCCGGGAGAAGGCAGAGAGTATAGCAACTTGCTAAAGGTCGGAGGTTTAGGGATTCGAACCCCAGTGGGAGGAAAGGAATTTTATGTCCTCCGAAAACTGTCCAGACTGGCCGTGGGGCCTACGAAGCTTCCTAAATTGGGTACCGGCGCCCTTTACGAGGTGAAGCGGCAGAGGCGTGGCTTTGACCACCCACCCCCTTGTAGCGCCGAGGTTACGACTGAATAGAGCTATAACTCTACACGCCGTATGTGCTGCATGGCACGTTACAGGGGAACTTCACCTCTCTTTGCTCATGTCTGTATATATGTTACATTAACATTGTGTAAGCGTTGGAATCACATCTGTTGCTTTTTGCCACTGCATTTTGTGTCGTCTTTTGTTGCTGTGTACTAGAACTATACGGAGTGAACAACACAACCAAGTTCATTTTCTCCGTCCTTCTATTTTTATATCGAAATATTCGTCCTGTACAAAACATGCCTCCTCCTACACAGAACAACATCCATCAGAAGAACGCGGCCGCAGTTTCACGCCCCACACCGAATGGAAATAACAGCCAGAGAATTCGGGGGTTCACAAACCTGGGATTACTACGAAAATGCAGGACAGATTGCTTTCTCATTACATAAGTTTTACTTAAACAGTCATATATCAAAATTCAAAATGCAGTAGCATGTAAGGTTGTTAGTTGTGGTGTAGGTTTTTCAATGTGTCATTACTTCAGAAAGTGCTTAATATTTTCACATTTCAACTTGAAAACGGGCCTATAAAAATGCAAGGCTTAAAATGTCCAGTACGTTATTAGCAGTGTGTGTGGTGATGAGACATCTTGTTGATAAGACATGTAAGATCATAAACCATCACATACGTAACATTAAAATCCCATATCCTTCTGCAGGAATTGTAGGTTCACAAAACACACCAAACTGCACTCTGTATTCTACTTTACTGCACACTGAGCGCCAGTTGTTATTCAGAATAACAACATTTTTTGTAAGAAAATTAACAAATGTACGATAACGCCTATGCTGCAATTTTATCCCGGCCAATCAATGCTTGAAAGCCTTTTTGTTTAAGAAATACATTTACATCTTGCCTGAAAATTTTGTGTTTTTTTTTGGCAGTTCGAACCCATTAAGTAAATTAGGCAGTCACTTCTTAACAATTATTTGAACTGCTTCCTTCACTGATTATGTGTTCCATCATTTCTTACTCTTCTGCCAAGTCTAGGAACACATTGCATACTAACACAGAATAAATTTTCTAAACTCCATATTAAAATTTTAAAGGAATATCATAGACATAAAAGTTGCTGATAATTTGTCTGCACTTGCAACACACTTCCACATTTACAAAATATTTTACGGTGAACAGCTTCTATTCTCTATTGCAGGGCACCAGTTTCAAAGGTGATGCTGTCAAACTGAACTATCGGCTTTATTTTAGGCACGCGCACTAACATCTAGCCTGCCAATGATTAAAAAGGAAGAGTACTTTGGAAGCTTAAAACACTCAACTCTGTCTTGAAAATGCTATTACGAACAAAGTGTTACAAACGTAAATATACTCGTATTGCATTAAGGACAGATACAAATAAACTTACCAGTATTTTTATTTTCAGTTGGGGTTGTTAAATCTGCATCGCAATTAGTATAAAAGTTGAAAGACCTGGATGCCATTCTTGACAGAGGAAGGAATTATCTTTTCCGTTTTACTCGGACCGGCCCTGTGACCCACCCGTTCTCCTATCCCATGTACACCGAAGGCTCCTTCACGGGACTGAAGCAGACAGGTAGAGAAACGAATAAATTAATCTCCTCTTACGAGCGAAATTAAGCGGAGACAGCGTCATGAGGGCTGAAAATTTTGATTTTTAGTCTTTAGTATACTTAAATAACCCGCTTTTGTGTGCGTCAGTTGACGTTGCTTTTATTAAAATCCGACATCTCGTTAATTTGTAATAAATCATTAATTAAGGTTATGTCCTTTAAATGCCACGTCCACCTTTTGCACCTCACCAGAAAAAAGGCTAAAATTCCTAAAGTTTTAGTATTTAGGTATATTTCGTTCTTCGATGTGGAGAAAAATGTTGGTCCGTAATGTTTCACACTCTTCTATTTGTATCGATAGTCGTAACGAGTTCTGGTGTCGTGTTTCCTGGTTGTGTGTGTATGTGGAAAGTGCTCAGTTTGTATTTGAAAATGACTATAACAAATAAATTTGCATCGAAAGCAAAATGTAGAGGAAATAAATCTACACATGTGAACAAGGAAACAGGTGTTTGAGAAAAGAGTCTGCTGCTGTCTGACCAAAGTGGCAAAAGCAGTTGTGTAAAACATAACCTCACTGCATCAAACAAAAGGATACATGGCACTTCTGTGAAGACTAAATGTAAGGTAGGTGAGAACAAATTCTGTTAAAGTGAAAGTAATTTTACTCATGATGGGAACACGGTAGTTAGTTATCAATCTTCTTTGTGCCTTTATACAAAAAAAATTGTAAACATTGTGGTGGTAATATTTCTTTTTTTTTAAATCCATCAAAGTGGAGAAGTACTGTAAGCTATTTAGTTATTAAATGCTGTAAAAGTGATAATACTTAAGATATAATGACTTCAAATATTAGCAGGAGCAGGATATATGTTTACAACATCCGTTTAGTGTATGGCCTAAGGTAAATTGGCAAAGGTAGAGACACAATTAAAATATTATGTGTAGTGCTGAATATTCCCCAGTCTCCAACAAGTTTTAGTATTTATAATAAGAGTATTGGTTCAGCTGTGGCTGATGTGAGTATATCATTCATGATGCAAGCATCCAGAAAAGCTGTAGCAGAGAATGAGGAAGATGATACATCACATGTAACTGCATGTTTTGATGGTTCCTGGCAAAAACATGGACACACTTCACTGACTGGCATTATCTCAGCTACCTCTGCTGAGAGAGGGAAAGTTTTAGAGACAGAAATAATGAGCAAGTCTTGTTTTGTTTGGCACACCAATCCAACCTCCCAACATGAGTGTAAAAACCACGAAGGAATAAGTGGTGGAATGGAAGGTGCTGGTGTACTCAACATCTTTAATTGTTCTCTTCATACCCGAGGTATTAGTTACATAAAGCATCTTGGTGATGGGGACAGCAAAGCATACCAAAGGGAGGTTGCAGGGAAGCCCTATGATTCCAACGTAGCAGTAAAAATTTAGAAAGCATAGGTCATGTAAGGAAAGAATGGGAGCAAGATTGAGGAGACTTGTGAAAGAAAAGGCAGGAACAAAAGTGCATGACAGCAAAACTCTTGGAGGCAATGGTTGCCTCACTCAGTCTGAAACAGACAAATTAAAAAGTTATTTTGGTTTAGCCATCAGAAGGAATTTAAAGAATTTTGAGGTTATGAACAGACATGTGTGGGCTATCTTTTTGCACAAGTTATTAACAAATGAGATACCCTAGCGTGGTGTTTGCCCAAGTGGTGGTGACAGTGTAAATTCAAGAACAGTGCCAGTTCAGGGGTTGCATGTGAACATAAACATTCTTTACCACCTGCTGTTATGGATGCAATTAAACCAATATTCAGGGATCTTGATGGTGTAGATCCTTTGAGGAAATGTTTTCATGGGAAAACTCACAATCCTAATGAACATGTGAACACTGGTGCCTGGGCAGAGATACCCAAAACTGTTTTGTAAGGCTTGACACACTCAAGTTTGTGGTATATGGTGCAGTATTGTGTTTTAATGATGAGGCAGCAAAAAAGAATGTTGTCCTGAACATATTATGCATGAGATCTGGCTCAAACACAGTGAATGTTCTAAAGCAGATAGATATGGAAAGGATTTGGAAGGCAGAAATAGCAACACTGAGTATCTACAGAGAAGCAAGGAGAAACAAAAGGGCACAAAAAAAGAAGAAAAGAGGATCAAGATGGCCCAGATGATCCAGAATATGGTGCTGGGAAGCATGAAGTTTGAGTCTGTATCATTATTTACCATAATTTTGAGTGTCATTAAACTTTAAATACATTTTTCACAAAACTACATTTTCTTAACTCCTGGTACCATTATCTCATGAAGTATACGGAATGGAAGCCTGAGAATTTCACCGTCCCTTGGCAACATCATGATAGTCGATCAGATAAAAATTTGGGTTTGTGGTTACAGTAAGAGCTGTGTAGGTAGCAGTGAATATGAAAAGAGTACACTAAAAAATGCATAAAAATACAAAAAATATATTATAAAAAATGTTTTTCTAGAACATAGCTAATTCTTTATCTGTTTGTGATCACATTAATAAGCTGTGGGTGGTAAAAATTTAAGATTTTTATCTTCAGTAGTTTCTTCAAAATACATACTTGAATGAAGCTCAATTTAACATTGCTTGCATAGGCATATATGGTCCCTACCATCTGGCCTTAAGAATGTGTGTTGCTTTGTTAGAAAGCAGAGACGATTTTACACCTTCTTTGCTGCTGCTTCTACTAATACTACTACTACTACCACCACCACTACCACCACCACCACCACCACCACCACTGATAAAAGGTACCAATAAAATTAAAAAAAACTTTTATCATGGGAAATAACATTACATGTAACAATTTGTAACCTCAGAATGCCTGAAATTTATGTAAGTCCTACCCTAGAACATGTTTTTTTCAGACTCATAATTTCATATATTCTGCTTAAAAGTGATTACAAGTAATAGTAATAATATTTTCGTTATAATACTCTACTAGTGATACCACTATTATCCGTACACCATATTTACAATACAGTTACAATAAATATAATCTTAACAGATTTACCAGTGTAACATGACCGGTACAACAGTCTAGTTTCGCTTCCCGAAGCATACTTGACAGATACTCATTTACGGGAATTTTTAGTTTTTTTCGACCGAGTGGATGGGGTATCATTTCCTCGGTGATAGAACACTGCGCCACTGGTTGATCTTTTCCCGAATTTTCCAGACAATATATTGGTCTAACTATCAATGTTCGAACTATCCAAGAATAATGTTTTACGTACACTTCAGCCCTTTAAATTTGAGACTACTCATTCATATCGAAACGTCGTTATCAATCATTCATTGACGGAGGGTCATAATTTCAGAAGAAGAGATAAGTCAACTAATAAATCTTGTTTGCCTCCTATATAGTTGGCAGGTAAAAAAATTAAAAGGGGGGTTTTGTTGCTGCCTGTAATAGTTGATGAATATTATACTTGAAACTTTAGTATCCCTCAAATTCACTGTTGCAAAACAAATTACCCTACAGTTACCACATTGCACAGACAAACTATTTCACCTTTCATTCATTAAATATCATCACATGGAAGCATAATTTAAATTAAAGTGTTACTTGAAGATTATGGATTTGTCAGTTATGATACCGCGTAGTTTGGTAGAATATTCCATAGTATCTAAAGAAAACTGCTGACTGTATTTTATGGGTTAAATAACCTTAATGCTTACCATGCAAGTGTCTCAATTTTCAACAATTTTACAAAAATACATTGAAAATTTTATGTCGTGTCATGAACAAGATTCTTTTCTCTTGATGTTTTGAATAAAAAAGAATGAAGCTTCGTGCTTAGCGTACATTATGACAAGGGTACACAAATGTCCTAAAAATGTGGCACCCATCTCAAAATTCTAGGCGCTAGAATGGTTTACATGGAAGGCGCTGCATATTGTGGATCCACAGTATTAGAAAACACGGTGCAAAATTTAGTTGCCAAGCCGAACTCCTTCTCGGGATTTTTGTACCCCTGCTTTAGGTGTTACATGGAAAGGACACGATACAAAATGACGTACGAAAACGTGCAGTGTAGAGCTTCAGTCTTTTGAGTGGTTATAAAAGTGAAACATGCAAGATTACGAACCTGATAAAACAGTGATATGCTAAAGTTATATAAAAACTCATTTATATTGTATTTATCCCTTAAGTACCTCCAGCTCCTACAGCATGTTTTTGCAAGCGTGGACTTAAAGAGTCAATGTCGGACCTTCTTCCCGCCAGGTCGTGCCGACACGTGACGAATAATAACTACTTAGGACGCCACAGTCTGGAACTCTTATTTTGTATGTTAAAGTCGGTTCTTGGAAGAGGGAAAAACTTGGGAAGGGCTGTTATTTGTAGCTTTTTCACGCTCTCTGTACAAGTACCTAACAATGGACTGTGGCTACCTCCTCCGTTTACATCCCCGTTATTTTAAATGTCACTTACTGCACTGGTCTACTAAGATGAGAAAATGTTGCTGAACCTTTAAAATATTAAATTTTGTTTTAAATTTGATCTATACCTCAAAGAACACACATCATCTTTCCGTTACATGTAATAATTTGTTAATATTTTGTAGCAAATTAATAGCTGTGTGCCATTATAACCACATTTGAATCATAATTGTACTTTTTGGAAAGATGCTGAAATTATGTTAAGACAGGTGGTACGTAAGGTGTTAATAAAACGAGAATTAATGCCGATAAACAGAGGTTGTGTGCAATTAAGTAAGAGAACTTCACGCTCCATTTAATGAAGCTTTGGGTAAAAAATCACCCTAGGCTATATTTTTTCAGCGTCTCGACGCCGGGTAACGACGTAGCAAGTGGCGTCAACGTGACTTGAACTGGCGTAGCGTAAGGAGCTTTAATAACAACGAAGAGGCAAGCAATGGCGGTCTGTAGGGACATAGGCTGTGCTTTTGCAGTGACAGTGAAGTATGGGACTGAAATGGGCATCCATATTATCAGAACAAAGATACTAGCTGCACAAGAACCCCCTCTCCCGCCCCTTCCGCGTGCTTCAAAATACCACAGCAAGAGTCACGCGCTTTGGATTAGAAAGAACGTCTCTCACAGGCCTGAAATGTTATTAGCGGAAAAGGAGTTTTCTGATTCTCGTCTTAGGAATGAAGGAAGTCTTTGAACTTACAAACACTACACGATCAAACCACAGAAGAAGGACAGGAGGGGGCATGCAGCCGCATGGGCAAGATTAACCCTTTAAAGACGAAGCGTATATGTTTTATATAAGGACTCAGTGCGTACCGCGCAGTAAACACTCTCCACTTCGGTTCTAAAAACCAGTCTCTTAATGTTTTATAGGCAAAAGTTGCTGTTTGTTCTGAGATCCGTACAAAACACATAAACGCAATGTGGGCACCACGTAGAATGTTTTAATGTTAAACCTGGCGGTACGTAAAGTTACCGCTAGGCTTTAAAAGGTTAACAAACATGTAGAGGTTTGATTGGAAAGCCTGAAAGAAGGAAGGAGACTACTTGGAAGAAAGAAAAGTACACGGAAGGATATTATTGGAATGGATTTAAGGAAATTGGAGGGAGGTTGTGGACTGCGTTAATCTGGCTCATGGTAGGGAGAAGTGGCCGTCTGTTGTACAAATGTTAATGGAACATTGGGTTCCATAAAACTGGGGGAATATCTTAAGTGACTGAGAAACTGTTAGTTTGTCGAGAAGGATCCTTTCCCAGGGAGTTAGTTCAATTAATATATTCTACTCAGCAAATTCAACGTTTCATGCCCTAGAAAAGTTTCCATTCCTTATTCCTGTGATACAGCAACTTTTAAAAAGACGGTTCTACATCACTTTGTTACCGCTTTCATCTGAGAAAAAGACAAATATCTTATTTGTTACCTGCTGCTAACGATTGTAACACTTATACCTGTCAGCTTCAACCTCTTGTGACCCGGAAGCCCTGATAAGAACCAATGACGTAACAGGAGCTTCATCTCTTCTAGCCGCTGTAATTCTATAGACATGCCTTGCATGTCTTCCCGCAGCAAAACAGACAAAATGACTACTCAAAGTGTACATTTTAGAAACGTCTGAATATTTGCATCTATGTCGATTTCTTTTTAATATGATAGAGAATACACATCCTAGAATTTTGGAAATTAAAGAAATAAAAACAGAACAAGAGAAAAGACAGAAACGTGTTCTCTAAGCGGTCGCAAGGAAGAGAATGAAGTAAAATAAATCTAATGTAAATATTATAAAACTGGGAAAATAGTTGCGCACTATCAGGACGGCAAAGCATGATTTGGAAATAACACCTGAAAACTGAAAATTAAAGTCCTCCGTCTGTGTAATCCCAAGGGCAGGTAAGATAAGTAACGTTAGATAAAATGTGAGAGAAGACTGAGAACAAAGGCCGAAAACAAATGCGGAATAAAAACTGCTGACACTAATTAAAGAGGGGCCAAAACCACACATGGGAAAACTACGAAAGGAATACACTGGTTGACTGTATACCGAAACAGACTTTAATAGATTTGTGTCCCAGAAAGTAATATACTTTCTCCGTTGACATAATATCAAATTAACAAGACACGGAACCCCTAAAAGAACAATTCCAGGGTGGCGGTTGTAGAGATTATTGACAAGTGACAATACAAATGGTCAACAAACGGCACAACACCATCTCAGAAAGACAGCAGCGGTGCTAAAAAAAGAGGAAGAGGGATAAAAAGGCCTTGAATCTCTTCAGATTTGAGCACCTGTTATTTATTTAAGTGTTTCAGGTATTTTGTTTAAGTTATTTTGCATTGTGTTACAGTAGTAGAGGCCCTGCATTAAAATAATCCCACAATAAAAACACAGCATTTTCAAGTTGATTGTTACATGTAGCAGACTGGCAGTGGAATGCTCCTGAAAAAATAACAACGATAAAGAGGAGGATAGTTAAAACAGAATCAGGAGAATACTGTGATAGTGGTAATGGTAATAATGATGATGATGATGATGATGATAATAATAATAATAATACTTGCGCATTGTCAAGATATGTGCTACTAGTTATAAAAGAAAGATATCCAGTACCGATAATAAAATTTAATTTTCTATAAACAAATTTCCTTTTAAGATAATAATGATTTTACTCATGCTGACTCCACTCAACGTTAATTATTTATCAATTGTAGTATTCTTAATAAAAAAACCTTTTTACAAGTAATGAAAGATAAAACCCACAGACTGCATACCAACTCAAAAGTAGCATGATGTTTCCAAAGAGAGACGAGAATGTTGAATGCATATTTAATTATATGTGTTGTGTGTTCAGTAAAAGGACATGCAGTTATCAATAATTCAACAATAAATGCATGGAAATCTCTGTTACAGCAACTAAATTTTGAAGTAGGCTTCCACCTTTCAATGTGGGGACTTGAAACTCCATTGCTGAAGCAAACATATTGAATGGTAAATCCATGATGTGTCTTTATTGCGAGAGACTCCAGATAGCGTCATATGAGTACTGTAATCTGTGTAATGCAATTTATTTACGTAACTGTACACTCACAAAAACACAAATTCCATACGTGTACGAGAATTATATGCCAAATACTTTGGGCAGCTAGAAAATAATATATGGTACAACTACCGCCCTAATATTATTTTTATGTATTTTCGCGAAATTGTAAGCTGCTATTAGCTTCATCTTGTCTCTCCGTCCGTCCGCATGGAACAACTCGGCTCTCACTGGAGGAATTTTCATTAAATTTGGTATTTGAACACTTTTCGAAAATCTGTCAAAAAAATTAAAGATTCATTAAAATCTGAGAAGAACAACGGGTACTTTACATGACGACCTACGTACGTGTATGACAACGTCTCGCTGAATTCCTCTCAGAATGAGAAACATTTCGAAGTTGTAGAGAAAATCAAGTACACGTTTTGTTTTCAATCTTTTTTCGAAAGTTGTGCCGTTAATGTGATAATATGGAAAAATATGTCCAGGCAGACAGGCCACAGGTGACAATATAATACAGCGCATGCGCTTTGCATGCTGGATAACTAAGGCTACACGCACACACACACACACACACACACACACACACACACACACACACACACACACACAGAGGATATGTAATACTTATTGTTTTGCCGCGGCGACAATGGTCTCGCGAACTCGCCGCAATGTTACGCTTGTATATACTTTGCCTGACTTGTTTATGGAAATCAACACTGCATGCTAAAGTGCTTTAAGTTTTTTGGTCGTTTTCTAGTAGATATAACACTTTTGGTCGACATATGGCAACATTACGGCTGATTCTAAAATGTCAGAAAGTGATGTGCGTTTAAAACGAGCAGAGATCGAATGTTCAGCCACTAAACACTCGACCTCTGCTCGTTTAAAAAAACGAGCAGAGGTCGAATGCTTAGTGGCTGAAGGTCGGAAATTGACTTGTAGTTAGGAAGAGTAGCTCACGTTGTATGAAAAGGGAAGTGTGGACGTCAGTACAGATGTAGGAAAAGCAAGGCACAGTTAAACAGGATGAAGCAGGAGGGACAAAACTTGATGACAGACTCCAGAATGTTCGCCTGTGCACTAGAGCAGTGAAAGGCAAAGGTCACTGGCTTGATCACCTCATAGGCGGTGACTGCTGGATAAAAACGGCTGGCTTTTACTGAACCCATCATTTATGGCTGTGCAATGGCAATGAATGAATGGGTTGGCTATTCGAAGATCTATGCTTGTTTGTTGCCGCAAATGCTGAAAGAGGCACACCGGGAAAAAAAGAGAACAATTGCCCCTGATCTTTCTCACAGATATGATGTAGTCAGTAACGGCTTACTGTCGAATGTTGTCACGAAGTAAAAATTTGGGTTCACTATTTTGATCCAGTGTCAAATCAGCAATCGATGGGAAGACGCAACGCAACATTTGCTAGGAAGAAGATACTCAAGAGGAAGCGGTTAGCTAGACAGTGGTGGCTACATTCTGTTGGGATGAGAAAGATATTTTTCTTAAGAACGCCTTGCCTAGTGCGACGAAAGTGAAGTCCGAACGCCATCATTAAAAACTAAGAATTTTGAATGTTCTTCTTCTTTAGTTTCGTCCCAGAAGGAAAGTTTCAGGCCTATTGTCCCTCCATGATAAAATCAGGGCAGAGACACGTGCTCACACCACTGAGATTGAGTGCATTGCTGCTGCACAAAACATACAGTCTGATTTTCACCTGTTAGCCGTTTCAAATGCCACTTGAAATGGCATATTTATGCGGATGACCAAGTACTGAAGAATGCCATGCATCAGAGGGTGCGTACCGAGGATAGAAATTCTTCGACTGGAAAGACATGCTCTTCTTCAAGTTGGGAATAAGACGGTTGAAAATGATGGAGACTGAATTTGAAAGTAACTGTTCCTTTAACAATATTGTGGTAACGTTCTTTAAAAGTTTATACCTATAATTTGGCAATAGTGCACAAATACAAATAAAAGAAGTTGCTTCCTCAATAACCTTCGTAAAATGTTTTCATTTGTCTGAGAAAATGAAATAGCTTTTTGGTAACAAGCAATGTGGTTCGTATACCTTAAGTTCTGCGATCTGAGTTCGCGCGTATCTGAAGTTGTTAAGCAGATGATAGAGCTCTGTATTACACGACTTGAGTGTCCAGTGCTTTTAAGGAAATCGCACAGCCTTAGGCTTAAGCCATTTACTTCTCACCTTAAGACAGAATTATTATTCCGCAAAAATTACCGAAATTTTATAGCATAAAACGCCAAGACACCGACAGATGAAGGAAGCATATATTGCATTATGCTGAGATAGGTAAGTGGCTTCTTATTTTATAATATTCCTCCAGCTGTCTCTCTTATCATTTTTAATTTACAATTTTTATTGCTGTAATGCTGAGTTCCGTAATACAGCTAATATACCTCTGTAAAGTAATAGTACGAAACCATATATACACACCATTCATACAGAGCATGAAAAGTAAGTCTTGGAATATTCAAGCTCGTGTGTGTGTGAGTGTGCGTGCGTTCGTGGGTGCTTGCATTCGTGTCTTCTTCAAAACAAACACGTGCACAAATTTAAAGCCACTCTATTGGGAGAACTTTGAATATTTTCATACTTACCTAATGTTAAGAAATAGAATTCTCCTCATAAACTGTTGGCAAATCAGGTGATAAAAACTTTTCCTTCTTTTACGCATGCTCGAGCTCACCAAAGTCTCGAACCAGAAGAATTCAGTCAACATTCTATTTCTTGAATTTCCCCCTAAAAATATTTATGTAAATTTGCTACTTTGCTCTTGCCTGAGGGTATCTGGGAAGAGAACACTGGCCAAAACTTAGGTACATGGTGAAGGAAAGTAACAGGAAGCTGGAGAGAACTGCATGACTGAAGAATCTCATTTTTACCTTTCACGAAACTATTATTAAGTTCATTAAATCGGATAGTTCTGATGAATGAGACGTGCAGCTGGTGTGCGGAGAATATAAAACAAAATAATATTTTGGTCAAAAAGCATGATAGGAAGGGACCACTACATTAGATAAACCCGATAATAAAAATGAGTTTTGAAGTTCTAGCAAGTAAATCCGTGCAACCATGTAGGTGTGTGCGGGTGCTCAAACCTGCTACTTTCATCTATCCTAAAGATGAAAGCGGGAGGTTCTTTTGAAATGTCGCTACCAATATACCAGACTACACGGCATAACACAACAGAATATGATTATCCAGAGAAAACGGAAGATTTATTTTGATATTAGACTTCACATACTTTTGTCACAACCTGCACATAGGAATTAATGCTTTAAAACATATGAGTGGAAACATCTTGGTTATTAACCATAATTTTCGATATGTGTTTAGGTTATGTAGTGTCTAAATGTTAGAATGGTTTGTGAATTGCAAGGAATGTGGAAGGAAGCAGCGTCGTGGCTGGTCAGTAGGGGGCAACATACCCGTATCTGTCTAAGGGGACTGAGCGAAACAACTAACAGGCGGAAAATCCGTCTTCCGAGCCAAGATTCAAGCCCTCCAAATTCCGAATAAGAAGCAAAATCTGTAATAATTTTATCTTGACATTAATTTAAAAGAAAGTCGAAAGAGGGAAAAGTCATTTGGTTGCTGAATTATTGGTTCAGTTCAGTAGTAAGCACATGTATTATCTGCTTCAACATTAAGAAAATCTCTGTCTTGCACAAAATACACTTTCGTGTTTCGTATAATTAATAGTCTAAACCTATTTTTTCCTTAAACAGCATTAACGGACTGGGCTTTATAGCGGAGACAGATTTTGTTTTCTGTGAGGTGGAAAAAATTCTGTAAATAATTTAGATAAACGTCAATGTTGAAATGTTTTTGGTACTGCAATAAGTGCAGAAAATTTACCTTGGAATGAGAATGAAACAGTAGAAACATTTATGTAAGGAAATGATTTGGGATGCAGTTAGTGTGTTTGGTAAATTATTTGCGGAAGTAGGCGTGTCTTAATGGCACAGGTAAACTATGAAATTTACTGAGCCAGGAGAGCGTGTGCTCTGTCCGAAAATCTAAGTGCACACTTCCGAGCGAATTAGTACCGCAATACCAGCCCCTAAACTAAGGGACATTTGAAATATTACTTGAAAGCAAAATTATTTTCTCATACCACTTATTGTACAGACTGCAGCTGCGAAAAGTTAATGTATAGTTGCCTGGAGAATAAGGATAATTTATGTGACATTCTTTAAGGTACTTTTTGTACTATCTCAAAGCTGTATTTCAAATTAACCTTCTAATCGCTCATTTGATTCATCGTTTAAATTGTAGTGAATAAAATAGTTGCCAACGGTGTATTCTATCAGGTAAAAAGCAATCCCGTTACAGACCTGGACAGGCCCTTAGGGTTCCACGAGGCTGAGGCTCCCAGATTTCTAGACAGTCGGCACTTGAAGGTGGTAAGGTTGTCAGCCCTACGCACCGTCCGCCTTTACCCCCCAGGAAATATTCCTGGTACACATTTCTGTTAGAGGCTGAGTCGACCCCAGCGCCATAGTGCGACCGAAGGACTATGTGAATGAAAAATTCCAATTACACCATCGGGAATCGAACCCGTGCCCTTCCGGTTTGTAGCGCAGTGCCTCAACCAACTGCGCCACCGCGGCCTCGTATTCTGTCAGGTAGTGTACATAATTTATAAAAGTGTTCTTTACTGTCAAAGTACCTTATGGTTTTGCCGTATGCACGTAAATGTAATTTTATTTGGGTCAAAAAAGATATCCGGCTTTCACTTCTCCGATTTACGAAGAAATTAATGACTCTTTAAAAGCATTACTTGGCGAAATATTGTGACCGATTTTTTCCAAATCGGACAATAAGTGTGGCAATTATGAATAAAAGATTTTGTTCATGATCTTCGTTAAGGACGTTTTTAAGAAACTCACATTCACAAGTAAGTACTGGTGAACACATTCTGTACTGAACTGTATCCACATTACACGAAAGGAGTAGAAATAGATCAGAACTTCACTTAGGCCATTAAGTAAAGTTCGGCTTTTACAGGACCGATTTAAACAATTATGTGATAGGTAAATATACATGGGGATCCTTTGTAATGAATTTCTCTCAAAAGGATTAAATGATATGGAAATTACGTGTAGAATTTAATTACGTCCTTGTGTCAGGCAAATCTGTCACGGAGCCGACTTCTACAAAACTTATGTTAGCTTGATAACGTCTTGTAAAGAATTCTAACACTGAATTTCTTAAAAATCCGAACAACGCTTTCGTCCCTGATAGTAAGTCACTGACTGAGACAAACAGACAGATATACAGAGCGAAGTGGTCTTCACAGAAGGAGTCTTTTAAATCATAAAAGAGCGTAAAACTGCCTTTAAAATTTTGTTTATGTTGGTCAACACTCAAATCAAAGGAAGACAGATTTTATAATATGACTACTGGTCTAAACGGTAAAGCTAGTAAAGGCAGATATTTTAGAACGAGCACATCTTAGGCTGGTGCTTGCAATAACGGATCAATTTCTTTAACTTTTGTACTTGTGGAAGTATTGTACGTGACTTTTACGTTACAGTGCACAAAACAATTACGAGGGAATGACGAGCGATTCATCGACTCTAAAATTACAATAAAATCGAACTTCAAATTCGCTGCATAGATTTTCATTTGACTGCAACGTATGAAGTTATAATCATGTTTTTCAGAACACAAAGGTATTAATTAAAACAAGGAAACAGGAAACACTAATAGATTGATTATAAAGCCTACACAATAAACACATCGAATTTTATTTTGCATAAAATTATTAAAGAAATAGGCAAAAATATAGCGGAAATAATTTTTAGAAATAACGTACCGAAACGCATGTGCAAACAGGTACTAAAACGTAAGCCTGGACTCAGAAAACAAATAGACAAACGTAGGTTATGAGTGAACTCGAGCAGAAACAGATTCTTGGAACTAAATACTGCACCTGCAGGTTCTGGAGGTGATAAAGCTTTGTTTGATTAACTTACTTTGCAGACCGAAGTGACAGATTTGTTTACACTGAAGGTACATATTGATACTAATGATTTAAATTCCAATAGCAGTTACATATCCGACTTCTTGTAACATTAAAAATTCCGAATTTTTTTCACGCTGCTCATGTAAGGGTCTAGTGTAATTTTCAGAGCAAAGAGCGATTATTCCATTACACGGAATTAACAAATCGTCCTTTATACAAGAAATTATTTTTTTAATCTACAAGTTTGGAATTGATTATTTATATAAAATATAAGTAAATTTGTGCCTTCAAATGCCTGCCATGTCCCAGGACGTTTGTTTCGGTCTCTTCTTTGAAAATAGCTGGCAATCTCCAAAGAACGGACGGAAGTATTCCTCCCTCTGAGTGAACATCCCACCCATACATCCCTGCATTCGAAAGACACACAGTTTACTGAACGTACCTCCCTCATTTTGGTCGGTATCACGTAAACAATTCTAAGGATCCACAAATGTACCATACATTTTACCGAACACCAGTTCCATCAATAAGCAACATTTTCAAGAAAAACTCCTTGAGATTTGAGACCTCTTATCATCCTCAAATATTTTTATTACGATTTCTTAACTGACATATTTCTGAAAAGAATTGCATGTATATGTTGAGATATCAATTTCTAGGAGCATATATATATGTTAATAAACCTTATATCCTTGTGCAATATGCAGCCTGAAGATGATTGCATGGCGGCAGAAGGATGCAGTTGCTTAACGGGTGCTTCCAAACCTCAATACAGTTTCACAAACCAAGCTGATTGTGGTAGACAGTTATACCAATTGATTTAATTTGATTTCTAACACAACAGGATGCAAAACGTCAAAATATGTTATTTTATTACGCATGTTGTACAGAAGATACGGAAGTAAATTTATACATATGATTATACGTACACATTTCATTCTTCATTTGAGTGTTGAATTTCATGTTACCTGCTTGCAGACCAAATTTTTTCGAAGTTACCTGCACCACATGAAAGGTTCAGCGGGCCACCACTAACGCTCCATGTTCGTCTTTATTTTAATACTACTGTCAATGGAAGGACAAGTGGGCGAAATTTGGGAACCTAAAAACAAATAGTTCTCTCTCGGATATTCGGGAGAATTGAACAGGAAATTACTTTCAAATCTTTTTAATGAGACTCCACCTTTTTAAGTTACTGCATAATAAATTGAATAGATTCAACCTCGCGTTATAAATTTGCGTTTCTTTTTTATGTTCCGAAATATGTTTGTTAAGTGTAAATTCTGTAGGATTTCACACGGAGTTACGTCCGCAAATATTCTTGTAAAAAGTAATATTGAAATTTGCCTAGCTTAAAAAACCACGTCAAATTTCTAGAATATAGAGTACTTGGCAAAGCGTTCTCTATTCTCTGTGGAAGAGAGATCTAGCTGGTGGAAAATATCCTCTTAGAAATCAGTGACAACGCCGCCCTCTGTAAATGGAAGAACAGTGACTTTATTGAGGAGCGAAGTGGATTTTAAGATCCCATAAATAGCAGAAGTCGTTATTATATTCTGAGATTCTAGGAAGAATAAGTGGGGCTGATATTAATTATACATGAAAAGAAAATGAAATTAAATGTATATTTTTCCCTTCTCGTAATTGGAAGGGTAAGACACAAAGGTTAGATAACTTTTGTATCTTACCTCTGTGAAAATGACACCATGGTTGGCCAAAAAATGTAGGACGTCCTTATGTATATACAAAATAATTCCAGTATA
The DNA here is from genome assembly GCA_013340265.1 of Coptotermes formosanus. Lineage (NCBI taxonomy): Eukaryota > Metazoa > Arthropoda > Insecta > Blattodea > Rhinotermitidae > Coptotermes > Coptotermes formosanus. The sequence continues at coordinate 5,424,324 of BLKM01001619.1, read as the reverse complement.
CTTGTGTGCATTTGTTGTTACTACTATTGTATAGAAACAATAAGGTTTCTTTAAAATCTCACTTGTACAAACCCAGTTGAATCTTAATTTTGTTAGTATTGTAAACTGTGTTATTATACTAATTACATTAGTAGTGGAATATCCAGAACACTTATACTTGCCTAATAATTACACATTTATTTTAAATATTATATCAGAAAATCATGGTATACAACTTAGGGGAAATTTTCAGATTCCACTCACTTTACTAAGAAAAACGAAACACACTCTAGGTCAACATTGAAAGATCCCTGTTATGTGTCAATACTTCACGCTGTGTATTTTATAAAGTGTCAGTAATAAAACACGCGCATTCGTGTTGGAATATTAGCCTGAAGGCAATGCAACTTTACTGTGAAACACTTACTAAAACGCATTGTTTGTTGACATTTTAAACGAAGGGATATTTTAAATTTCTAATGTCAGAATAGGTGTTCCGTTTCAAGAGACTTAAGTTACGTAGTGTGTGACGTGGGAAAGCATATAACTTCGAGGTTACTGAAAAAAGATCTTTATCATTTAATGATAACTTATTATACGATAAATATTCTTGTTTCTGCATGTCTGTCGACAAGAAAGCAGGGTAAAATTACACTAAGATAGGAAATAAATCCTTCGAAACACTGTTTACATGGATAGGAACAACCGTAAGGAAGAAAAATTGCATTAATGAAGAAATTAAGAGCAGAATTAATTCAGAGGTGCCTGCTACCATGTGGCCTAGAATATTTTGTCTTCCGTTTTGCTATATGAAACATAAAGATTAAATTGCCCGTACACGTTATTTTGCTTGTTGTTTCATATAGATGTAGAACTTGGTCTTATACTTTTACGGAGAAACGTATGCTGAGGTTGTCGGAAAGTAGAGTGTTGAAGAAGATATTTAGATGTGACAGGATGAGGTAACAGGGGACTGGAGGACACAGCATACGAAGGAGCTTTATAATCTGTGCTGTTCACCGAACATTATTCTTCTGTCCAAATAAAGAAGGACGTATTGGGCGGGCAATGTGGAACATATGGGGTGAGGACAGTTGCACACAGGGTTTGGTGGGAAGAGGAAAAGAGACCACTTGGGCAACCTAGGCATAGATGGAAATATGATATTAAACTTGATCTTCAAGGAGCAGGACAAGGTTCGTGTACTAGATTGTTCTGGCTCAGGCTAGAAACTAGTGGCCGGCACTTTTGTAAACGCTAATCAAATTTCGGTTTCCGTAATGTGTGGGGAATTTCTTCGCTAGGTAAGGAAATGTTACCTTTTCAAGCAGGTTGCTGCTTCATGCATTTCTTTAGTTAGTCCTTTGCGTTTCATTAAAATCGAAGAAAAGAATTTCATTTCACTACTTTCCCCCCTACGCTATACAAACCTAACGCTGATATTATCGCTAATAACACATTTAGACATGGTTTTTGCCTCTCATACTAAAAGCCTGCTGAAGTATTAGGGACAGTAAGGGGAGTGGATTACGCGGAACACAGTCCTTTCGCAGATACATCGTCAGTAGTCTATGTGAAGTGAACTTTAAATTAATTTGCACCCTGCTGTCATCTAACGACGATCAAAAAGTTTATTTGCATATGTTAGGGAAAAGTGAGGGGCCAATTGTTCTTAAGCCAGTTACATGACTTCACTAGAAACAAATTACTTTTGAGTGTGTAAAAGGTATAAGTCAATCAACGTTCAGATTTTAATTGAACCGTGAAATCAAGTGAAGACTGTGCATTAACAATCATACCGCACTTTCGGTAGAGTGCGTAGCACTCCTATTTCGCAATCGGAAACCCACCGGTTCATATCTCGGTCCATAAAGCAAATATCCTACCTGGGCCAACATCTGTCAAGACAGTACATCAAATGCGGGCATGGGAGCTTCCTTCCACGTACTATGAATTTAATTATTTCTTAATTGCTCTACAATATGGCTTTCACAATCGTCACAAATAGCAGGCGCCGTTAAAGAAGGGACAGCTACATAGACAAACAGAAGTAAAGGAAGAGTAAAGGTGTTACAGTCCATTAAATGTCAAAACAGAGTTGGCTTTGTACCGTACCAATGAACAGAGACGTAGGTCGAGCATGAATATAAAGCTGCACGAAATTGAAACAAATACACTAGATGGAATGGGTGATTAACTGCATGCTCCAGTTGCTTTTCTTCTATCTAGAGCGTCTGTCAGTATATGATAACATGACAGTCTCTGCCGGGAGTCGAATTCGTGTCATCGATCCCATGGCCAGTTCCCTTATTTAGTGAGCAGTCGTGACTGCTTCCTGAAAATCCATTCGTTATTTCAATAGGTGACGTAGGCCTATGACAACTGTGTGAACACCGTAATAATTGACATTCCATCACAGGTATTTGCCTATTAACGAGAAGGAAATAAGTGCAAGAAATTTTTCGTATTCGTGATGATGATGACGATAATAATAGTAATAGTAATAATAATAATAATAATATTATTATTATTATTATTATTAACAATGATAATGACGCAATATCAGGCCCACTTTCAGCGTTTGTTATAAATGCCAATATTCACAACGAGAACTTCACTATTTACCCATAAATTTTGAACAGTGTTGCCCCGGACGGTGAAATAATAAAGCTACAGAGCTGTCGTGTGCAAGGACACACTTAGACTGTCAGCAAGGTTACCCCTGCCCTTACTGATATGTTTTGTAACATTTCTCAGCTATTTATAAATAAGCTGCACATGACTGTTACCATTCTTATACTGAAGTGCCATCATATTTTTAAAAATATTTAGTGTAAGAGGTTATTGAAATTTCTTACTTTCAGCATTCCTAGGTTTCTTAGAAAATAGTCACTTTTTCACTTACCTTTCGGAACACATAGATTTCTTACAAAATATTAAGTTTTTCATATACAAAGTTCTCTGGATAACATAGAATTCATTTCCACCTTTGAAAAAGATGGGCCAGCAACCAAATTCTTAACAAGTTATAGTTTCCATTTGAGTGTCTCCCTCCCCAAAATTTTGAATCTGATATTAAATATTTAGATTACTGCAGTTTGGCATCTAACGTCATAATTCTTATGGGTGTTCACCGACGTTGCAGGGGAAACTGCTGCATCAGGAATCAGAGCAGCTGAAGCAGCAGCAAGCGGAAGAAAATGAAGCAGGTATAGGGACAGGGTCGGCCAGACTAGGGCTCTTCCCGACTCTGACCAACACTGTCACCGGTTACGCTACATTTCTTTTCTCTACATGCGGGTTCAGCACCAGTTTCAGACAGAATCTAGCTTAGCCAGTAGTAAGGGCCCAATAAAACGATACGTATTCTCTGTACCTTGCAACCCACTCCTCGCAATAATCTTTCTGGATTTAAATGACGTTATCTGCAGTAAACCAAAATAAAATTTATATTATGTTGTTGTGGGATGTAGCACCGCTTCGACTAGTAGGTGGTTATCGGATGTTGGAAGGAACATACTGCTTTGAAAATGGGGGTACTACGTTGTATGTTTTACGTTTTTTTGTCAACGGGCACAGTCCGCCGTAATACTTATATAATAAATCAGCCTTTTTGACACAAATCTGGAGGATCACAGGAATATGCTAATAAAAAACGGGTAATGAAAGCTAGGTTCACAGAAATTTAATAAATTCAAAAGGAATTGGAATCTAATTTTGATACAAGAACAAAAGCAAAATATTAGTTCAGTGAAGCAATGGTGAGATATTCCGGGTTCTAACAACACTGAGGCATAAGCGTGTGAAATGGCAGATCACAATTCTTTACATAAACGATTCAAACACACAATGACAGTGTTAGGCAGGAGGTACTACAAAATTTTGAGTAGCACATTTTATGCCGAAATTCCTAAGCTTCAACATATTTACTGTACAAGTAAGTTCATAACCTTCCTGAACGTTGTTACCAGTACGATAGTTACAAGTTAGGTTAATTATTTAAACCTGCTGACATACGTTACCCATCAATGTTTGCCATTAATTATATTTTCCTAAAACCTCACTCCATGTTAGCGCTGTAAATCACAAACTACATGACATCGAATAACTTGCAAAGGATGTGGAAGAAAGGTTTCATGGAGCAACTAAAGTACTCTCGCCGTATTTGCCTGGAGGGACTACAGAAAACACCGAAAGTGTATTCAATATAATCGGTGTTCCGACAGATCTTCGAAAACAGTATACAAGCATTATAGCGGCAGTCATTTTTTCGTTATTAAATTTTCGAACTTTGTTACTTTAGTTAGTTGTATTCGAAAATTCGGGGAGAAAGACATTCTCATGGTATTATAATACAACCTTATATTAATATTAAATTAATTGCTGTGGTTTCTGTAATCCCAAACACGTTTCTTGGTTTGTGCAAATGCATTTTAATTTAAACTGATTCTATAAATACCCGCAAAAAGAACCTATGATGAGCAGGGAACTGAGGAGAATGTGAAGGTAAGAGGGAATAATGGAACCATGAAATTATTTAGTTATGACAACCGGTCTGTCCGTTGAGATTCGAACCCATGGCCTCCGGAATAAGAAACTAAGGAGCTAACTGTCACACAGTGGTACTCCTTGTGTGAAAATTTCTCAAGGAAATGTGTTTGTTATGATAATGATTATGTGGCGAACAGGGCAATCGGCAACTTTGAACTGTTATTTCTAAAGTATTAATAAACAGAGATCGTGTCATACCTGCCATTTTCTGCAATATATGACAAAGCTATTATGTGGTCAAGCGAAACAAATTAAGCCGAAATTGAACTTTTTTCGAAATTTAATTGGTCGTATTATCTTATTTGTATGTTACAAAGAGGAACAATTTCTCTAAACATGTAAAACGAGCCATCTAGCTTTTGTGGAACGTTGGAAAACAACTTTTGGCTCATCTAAATGAAATATTTCCCTCCCTTGTCGTGTCTAGAAAACATGCCACCAGCCCGTGACCAGCTGCTGAAGCCCTTCATTCCAGCCGCAAAATTCTCTCTCTTTCTCTCCCCTCCACCCCTCCAAAGAACACATGGTTTTCGCGTCACTGGCGCCTACCTCTCATCCCCTCTTTTGCCTACTAGCTTTTACCCCATCTCGAAGGCTCCAGCAGCAGGGTTTGCGCGGCATGTCTGATAAAGCTCCACATGGATTAATGTGTTCTGTGTTTATTCGAGCATGTTAAGTAGATGCAGCAAGTTTCAGGTCAACAACGGAACCTCTTCAGTGTAGCTCGTGTCTACGTAGATTCAAAATAAACACAAAGTAACTTCTTAGACGGAGACAAGGATGATGAAGCCATTAGCATACCTCTTATAGCCTTCCCTATCTCTACACGCATTTAAGAATAGTGGAAATAATTACAGTACTCCATTTGTCATTTAAGTGATTTTCGGGTTTATCAAAAACAGATTGACGTTTCGTTTACTCTCCTCTGGGTCGTACACTGTGCAGTCTGTTTGCTCTTTACGAACGTTTTGATGAAAACTCAACACTCTATATTCTTCTACTTTAAAGATGGAAGCAGCGGCCATCTCAGAAATGTTGATAACCAGCTGCCCGTCTACAAAACGTCAAAATCTAATCTGCATATCGCTTTAGTAAGAACCTCGAATACCGACCAAAGTGGCATTAGGACTCAAATTTGCTAGACAGCCTTATTGGAAAACCTGACAGTTCAGTTGTCGATTGATTCCAGGGATATGTCCTAAAGGCGGCCACTTTAACTTAAGAAATTGTATGTTTTTCAGTGGCAAATATTTATGGATTTGAAACAGGGTGGTACCAAATCGTGTGAAAGTACTGATTCAACATTGTCACGAGTGACTGTGGAATACTAAGAATATCTCAAAATAAACGGTAGCCTGTTAGAGAACCACGATGGGAAAATTCCAGGTACATAGTTACTGCTATAATATCATGTTAATCGTTCAGTACGCTCTTGTACAAACAGCTTTTCGGAAACTGCATGGAAGAAGGAAATATTTATTATTGACTGCCGTGTTACAGTCTTGTACAACTGATTTATATCACTACTGTAATCAATATTCTGCGGCATTTCGTCAATGCTGTTGTCTGTGTTTTCTTCTTTGTGGCAGGTGTGACAGCAAAGCGACACCATCTTCTGAACTTGGAATATGATCCTTGTCATGTCTTGGTATGCTTGATTCATAACACAGATTTTGACAATCATCACAACGAATCTCATTGCCATGTTCAATTCTTCTCTTGCCGATATGGCCCACTGCATTGCCTGCGCCTTCCTCATTTAGTGTGAAAACCTGCCTTCCAACTGTACGTTGTGGAACTTTATTCTTCTTTTCTTGTTCTGCTTCTTTCATTCCTTGTTCCTTACTTCCTTTTCCTTTGCATCACTGGCAAGATTTTTCTTTTCAAATATATCTATATTGAACAGATGTTATTGCAAGTGTTTTTCTCTCAGTCTATCTTTTGCTTATGAGTTTAAGTGTTTCAGGCCACATAAGAAAATCATCCATAGATTCAGTGCGTACATATCTTGCAACACAAAGCCTCTACTGCTCATAGATTTGTCCTGAGACACACTGCTACTAGATATTTCAGCTTCTAAATATTTTCTGCTGACGTCGTCCTTCGGAGTTTTGCTTCCTAAATTCCCAACATGGTTAAGGGCCATTTCCTTTTCTCTGTCGTGAGTCACTCTAGGAACCTCTAAATCCTTTCTGCCACGTGCCAGAGATTCATTCTGATGTTGCATTGTAACATCAGCAGTACCTTGGAATTTATCTTGTTCCATGAGTATCTGAAATACTACCACACGTGAAACAGCTTTATGAAATCCTAATTTTCTCCAGACGGATGTTACTTATTTGCCCGAATTTCTCAAATCTCTCTCTTCCAATGATGTTGACGAAGGTGGACTTATTTATGGTAATACCGACCTCTTTTTTTGTGTTCTTAGAACGGTCGGTAGGCATAATTGCTGACTCATACGCTATCAGATATTTAGTGCACTCAAAATCATAGGGATTACGTGCATAAAGCCCACAAGCTTTGAAACCATTAGCAAGTGTTTCTGATTTAGCAGTGGATTTAATTATTTCTTTCAGCAGAGGTGCAAATAACACTTTACTTATATTCAGAATTTCTTCTAGATGCTTTGTGTAATCTTTCTTCACAGTTTCCTACAAGATATTTTGACTGGGCAAGAGGCAGCACGTCTACTGTTTGTAAAATTCGTGTCATATTTGGGTAGAATGTTACGATTTCTATTTCTAACACGCTGCACAAGACACTGACGTGGAATGTAAGGTGTAACTTATAACTATCAAAGGACGGAACAACTGGAATTTTCACACATTCTGTGACAAAGAAAGGATGGAAAATATTGGCAATATATTTAAAGGATACTTCAGCTCTCATCCATCTCTTGGCACTGCAAGCAATACCCCATCCTACACGGACTGACTCTGACGTCCTTTCAGGGATTCTCTTGAATGGATATATGATCAAAGGGCAACATGTTTTTCCATCTACAGAAAATGTAAAAATTTATTTTTCAACAGAGAATACATTTCTTGCCCCTTTGGTTGCCAGAACTCTAACTGTGGATGGTCATGTTTGAAACACTGTTCAGCCCTACTGGAAATTCTACAAGGGTCACTCTTTGTTTCTTCCAGCTTTTTCTCCTTTACATACATACGCACTTCATAAAACCACTTTGTATTATCAGCTTCTGAAGCAAAAGAACCTGCTGAAGTGATTGTTTCACTATTCCTTTCAACCACCTGTGGGTGTCCCTTAAGAAATCCTGTAACCAAGGTATGCTATCATACTAAAAGAATTCTTAGTGCTGTTGCAAATATAAATAATTTGAAACAGCCCGAAAGGAAGATCCATCACTTTGAACGTATTTCGTTGCTTCCTTCATTGCTGATTCCATGGCCACTGTCTCATAATTAACTCGTCTGGGCGTTATAAACATCTGAAATGAAAAGAGTCTTAGCGTAATTGGCCATCATATGTTGGAATTATTGGCAACCTGGCCAATAAGTGCACAGAATTCTTAAACAACAAATAAAAGAATGTGAATAAAAATGACATACAGGGTAAATTTTAAAGTAAAATACACGAAAGTATGCAACATGGTTATTGGCCTGGCGGGGGGGGGGGGGGGCGGCCAACAGTTGAGTTTGGTATTAGTTCATTTCATTTATTGGCCACATATTTTGTTGCAGTATTCTATGCAGTATGAAACGGAGTTTAAGATCAAGTCACACAATATAACCTTCTACTTACCTACACAGACTTTTCTTTCTCATAGTTAGAAAAGACTAGTACCGGCTTGCTTAATGACGCTCCTTCCTTAAGTACTTCGCATGCAACACCACTTTGGGAACACATGCCCACACTGAAGTCTCAGTGTGCGAACGGCTGGAAATCTAACAGTGTCACCAAGCAGGAGGATGATTTTCTAAATGCTACTGTGACCGTATTAAGTCCTCGAAATTCTCAACTGGCCAATAACTGTCAGGGGTCCAACAACTCTTCGATTTACCTTATTCAGCCTATCATAAAAAGCGTCGAAAGGGATAATGTGTTGAGAGGAATATAGAGTGAAACAATCTCCTATGTTACGTTATTATCTAGAATCTGACTGCAAGGACAAATGCAATTTTTTAAAATCGTCAGCCAGTTTGTGCCAGGTACGAAAGCCGTCCAGAACACCCCCTATCCTGAAAAAAAATAAATTAAGGAAACATTAAAAATGCCAATGGACGTGTAGGCCAACAACACTATGCAATACTAAAGTAAGCTTTGTAAACTTCATTCCAACTCTTCGTTTAATTTTGTACCCCTTTACAGAACCCTTTACGAGATTAATGAGGAGCATGGGACGTCGCCATGTTAATGCATAAAGAATTGCTAAAGAAGGGGGTAAATACTTACATTGGCGAGGAAAAATTCTTGGGTGCTGGACTGCATTAAGATACGATCTATGTAATGTTCCTGTACTTTGTCACCATTTTGTAACTCTGGCCAGTCTCTCTTTGCAGGAAACTAATCTAATATAAGTTCTCTACTTTACTGAGTTGGGCCAAGATTCGGGTCAGAGATGAAATTCCTGTTAAGCACCAAATCTGTGATAGCAACGCTGACACACCACAGACCTCGAGTGCAGTAAATCACGCGTATAAAACATGGATGACGACCAAAAGCGGACGCAGCCTAATCTGGAGAACATCTGCCCTTATTCCCCTTTGTTTAAACAAATCCCAAGAGGACTACCCTAGGATAAAACCCGAGAAATCGCGATTAGATACTGTGTCATATCTCCTAAATTGTGGCAGGACCAGTCCGAAGTAACTTAAACCCCACTGAACACAATCCATCTTAAGAAGCTATCAGTCTCTCGGCTCCTCAAGGAATATTACGAATCGTTCAGTTTTATTACCATGTTCTAGCAGAGTTCCACTTAAAACTGTCTTGGGCTTGAGCAGTTAAATTCACACAACGGTATGGTATTTACTTCAGACGTGTACTAGTAACGTACTTCTGTCTATGTTTACGTCTGCGATTGTTCTCTTTCCCTCATATTTTCCAACTAAATTTGTGTATTTATTTCTTATCTCTTCCAAATACAAAACGTTATTTCTCGGTTTCCTAAGGTTTTCTGTCCAAGTCCTAGATGTTTTTCTCGGCGTGTGTTTGTATACATATTCACTGTGTTTCTTCTCTTAAAGTGACAAACTAAGATTCACGTCGTTGGAAACACACAAAAAATAGAGTTCTTGATCAAATGAAAATATGCTGAAAAAAGACACCGACAAGTACCTTCGCCAGAAGGCACGTCTGTCGCTTCGTAGGTCAGCCCCTGTGAATTATGTAGACTCTGCTTGACAGCTACTAATTTTAGGTCATTTGTACGTGCAGCGGGAATGCGAAATTCTAATCGCAGTTGGAACCAGCTAAGACACTTCACATACCCACCGTGTTACAAAATATCTATCCCAGTAGTGTGAAGGAGACTAGTAATTCCTTGAAGTTTCCTTACCCATCGTGCAAAAGCGGATGTATTTTCTTTATAATACTTATGATTGCTTCGTTTATTTCTTCATTTAATAAAGGAAGAACCAGAAACAAAATTAAAAGCAGTTTCATAAATTGAGAGGTCTGAAGTTCTCTCAGCGCTGTTGCTGAAGTTTCAGATCTCCTGCAATGTTAGACCATGTCGGATCGTATGTTTAACAGTCGACACAGCGTAAATACCTTCTGACACCTTCCTTTTCTTCTTTGTCTCTTTGCGGATATTTTCTGAAAATAATAATTTATTATTATCAAATGTGAGAGCGACTCTTCTGCCCTGAAGATGGATGTAATGTATTCCTCCGAAACGCCTGCAGCCTTTTAATAAGCACGGCACCCTCTTCTAGAAGACAGTTTTCTCTATAGTCAAACCCATGAAAACTTTAAGTTTAAAAGGATAAGGCGACTGGGAATAACAGAACTGAAAATGATGTGCGAAGATGTATCGTGGCCTGTCTAAGAGTTAAATACTTTTATCATATTTTATTTAATAAAATTATATCAATGTTTTACTAAGCCCTTCTCTTCTTGTATATTAGTTAGAACATTGACTCTACCGCGCTACGTGTTTAATCCGCATCGCTTCGTCCAGCACATAAGTGATCCTGTAACAGTGCGTGCAGTGACCAGGAACAAGTGTCATAACAACAATGTAACGTTCGCTGACGACATAATCACGTCATAATTGTACCACAAGTACTGGTTTGAATGATAACATTAGTGGCGTTATTTGTACGTGATGGTATTTTTTTAATTTGAAACAAATGCAATTCAGTTTGATATTGTTCATATTCCGTTCATTAAACAGATGAATAAAATATTAATACTAACAAATGAACAATAAAATTTAATGTAGTTTAATTACAGGTTATTCTTCAACATGTTTCGGCCACTTATGTGGCCATCTTCATGGAGGTATAAACAAGAACACAATTACAATTTAAAAAGTGTTAGTATCATTCCACCATTGAAAATAATCATACAATCATAGTATGAATTCGATAGTTAAAACAAAATTATGAACATAAGCTTAAAATATAGAGATAAAAGGTTCTTGTGAAGTATACCATGTTTTAATGAATGGTGTGCATAGAAGGTGCAATGTAAGTAACCTACCATCCTGTAATAATAGTAAGAACATATATGTGAAAGGTCTTGGAGGATACCGTGTAATTAAACTACATTAAAATACTAGCGTGCATTTTTTGGTATTGATATTGTATTAAATTGCATTTCAGTTTGTCGTTTGGAGTAATCTAGGCCTGGTGATGGCAAAGTAACTGCCGAAACATATAGCGGAATTGAGTCAATATTCTTATAAATACGAAGAGATGGGCGTGTATTAACTCAAAGTGTATGTCTTTTATATTCTATTTATACCAGTACTACTAACTAATGAAAACTAAGAGAAATCTAAGTCCGAATAACCAGTCCACAGGCGAAGAATATTCGAAAACACAAACTCAAAAATCAGGATTGTAACCGTCTTTCGTACGGTGCAAGGCCCAACAGTATGCCCGACGAGGAGGTGGATTATTCAGACTAAGTTTCACAGCTTTATTGATCAGTCATTACATTCACCAGCTGAATCGAATTCACCTTTTATTTATCACTGCTACGTTTACTGGTTATTGTTATAATTTACTTCATGCCGGCTACAGCAAGAATTCGTGAATTCTTTTCTAAATCTCCCAAACGACTGCCGTCAGTTGGGCAGATCTTCGTGTACATTGCCCTTATTTTCCTACTCCGCCCTCCCCCCCTGTTGTCTCCAACTTCATACCCTGTTTATTTTATTTCCTTCTGTCCCTCTACACATATCGTAAAGCAAACTAGAAGGTCGGAGGGTCAGAGGGTCCTTTCGCAGGGCGAGGCTGGACACACACACACATGCAAACAAATGTTTCCCCAATGTTCGGCTACAGGATAGCTAACAAATTCAACCACAATGTTAGGCGAAGGACTCTCATTACATCATATGCCCTTAGGTACGCAGGATTGCTAGAAGTTGGCACAAGTGGCATCCTTCGCTGGCAACAAAATAGCTACTTGCTGTTCAGGCTGCTGAGTTCTGACTCATGCAGGCACCATCAGACAGTAATTCATCACTACCTGTTCTCTGTTGCTCCACACCAACAAACCCTAATCTTACGCTGCACACACACACACGCACACACACACAAGGTTAGTGTCTTATGACGAGACGGAACATGCTACTGTTTGTACAGAACTATCTCCACTAAGCTCCTCCCAGCAAACGTACGTTTATTCATAGTCTGAGTAAACAAGATTTTCTTTCAGAGATCACGAATTAACATTGATCCAGTGATGCAACAAACCGCATTCACGACAGCTTCCTCTTAAATCCACCTTCATTATATAATGCACGAAGGAAAGGTAAAGGTGTTTATGATTAGCCGTGTGTGTGTGTGTGTGTGTGTTATGCAGCATGTAGGCCATTCAAAGTATTAAGAGCTGTATCAGATAAGGCCAGTAACATGTAAACCGAAATGAAAGGCAGCCATCTTTCCGTCGCTATTGCAATTTGAGCCCTTTCCGAAAAAATGACATGGTGTGCATATCCAGTGACATCATGATTTCGGTGTCCACAAGGACTGGGACCTGTAATGGGTCAATGTAATGGTCACCTACGGAAACCACGGCTGGACATGGAATTATTGATGTATTCTGAATGAACATGATTTCATACATAACGTGCGGCTTTATTATGAGAATATTTTCGTATGAAACTTCGTTAGTCGATAAAATGATATAAATAAACTGTTCCGTTGCTGAATTAGGCACAACACCACAAAGAAATGTAGGAGAACGAGGTATGGTTACACATATTTGAGTCTTAGCAATAAAGGATGAGTGGTTGGTTAGCTTCATGTTCTAGCTCCTTTACCCCAAAGGAATGCCCCACATACATTTTACGTAGCAGCCGGCTTGAGCACGAGAGCCGAAATGGACCCTTACGGAAATATGAAATCTTCTGCACAGCCGAAAATTGAAAGTGACCCCTCGATCGTTCAGTCCAAATGAACTATTCCGGGTCGCCCGCGTCACCGGGAATGTAATTCAGATATGCTCAGTAAGAAGGGCGTCAGTCAAATTTTGTTAGTGATTACTTGCGAAAACAGTAGAATGCAAGGAGAAACATAAATTGTTTTTCCTTTTAACGGCGTTAAACGCTTACGTTCAGTCCTTTGGGAGGAAAGTTACAAGCACAGTGCATACACCTTACGAGAGAAATAATTACATACAATTGGCGTAAGTGTATCTTACGCAACTCATATTTATTCTAATGATTTTTTACGTAAATCATTCTTACCGAAAGCGAAAAACTTGTACTGACTCTCTGGTGGCTTTCCCCAAATTCAGCATCGCCAGTACAAGTATGCTTTTTTTGGAGACGGTATGTATCTGAAAATGAATTATTATATTAGGTACGCAATTTTTGTCTACCCAATTCGAGCCGCGTACCCAGGTATAGATAAAGTTCATGCCCCGACCACTTTACCCCCGCATACAATGCCGCCGGTACCAAAAGCATTGGAGGCTGGGTGGGCCCCAGACGCGATCTGGAAGCTTTTAAGAGGAGATAAATCTGTTGCATATGTCGAGAATAGAACAATAACTTTTCAGTTGTTCGGCCCATAGCATAGTTACTACACAGAGTGCGCTCCCGTGGCTGATCCTTCTCATTATTATGCTTTCATATGTCACACGCAATATGTCATTAGACGAACTGCGTGCATCACAAAATTCCTAGCTATATAACATCCCGAATATCCCACACAGTTGACTCTTCTTTGGAGGATATATTTTTAAGGACTTTGTATTCATAATATTTAATTTGTGTTCTTCAGAATTTGCGATTTACGTTCCACATACTAAAGCCAAAGGAGGCAGTTCTGGCTTCGCAAGTGCAGACACTGACTTTCAGGACACTGGAGCAAAGCTGTAATGCTATGTTTCGAAATAAAGAACAATTATTATTTCCATACTTCTTTTTTCCAAATTTCCTCACGAAATGTATGCACTGAAAATGAGATTACTAAATCTCGGGGGACGTCACAGAATATCACGTGTTGACACAGCTTTGTAAAATAACCACCCAAACTAGATATTTGGTTTAAATGATTTAGAAAAAAATTATTCAGATAATTTAACTGCATTACACAGTTTAATATTATCAAGAGTGAACGTTAAGACAAGCCTCTTTGTGCTTTGATCTGATAAAGTAGTCATCTGAGAGAAATGCAATTCGCACAACGTGCATGTAGAAATGTAGACTCGATGAAAATAAGGTTATCATGGAACTGTAAAAGAAACTTTCCCAACAAGAAGGAAGACAGAACTCAGTAACACCCTTTTCTTTGTCTGCCTCCCTATTTCACTTTATCAATGACTTGCTGCTATGGCGTGTTTCTCCTTTAACACCAACACCTACCACTGCCGCGCCACTATGCTAGATATGCCTAGTGTAATCCCAGAGTTTATTAAATCCCCTAGGCTATCAGAAAGCTGCTTTTATCCTGAGCCTCTTGAAGTCACCCAGTTTGCCCACAACAGAACAACGACAGCCCTTATGTGTGTTCCACATATACTTTGTAGCTTTTATCCCGTTTCGTAAGTCGCTTAGCAAGATGACCCAATTTGATTCAGGTAAATCTAAATGCATATTCCTTATATTCCGTCTGTTATTTAGTAAAGGTGCTGCTGAATTCAGTTGGAGTGTTGTGCTCACCTTAAAACGGGCATGTCAAAACTGGTGTGTCCAGGCTGAAATTTTTAAAAATACATAGAAGGTTTTTATACTATAAAAGTGTCGCAGTATCACAAATAACAAAAATAATGTTTTATTACAGCCAAATTTAAATTTAAAAGAAATCTAAATTATATTATCCAGCGGCATGTAAATGATTCCAATACATAGTCAGAAGATATCCCAGAAGAGCGAAGAACTCATTTACACACCGGCAGAAAACTAAATGCAGGCATATGTATTCGGTTGCTTAGGTTAACCTTTTAAAACCTAGCGGTAACTTTACATACGACCAGGCTTAACATTCAAAAATTCTGCGTGGCGCCCACATTGCGTTTATGTGTTTTGTACGGATGTCAGAACAAACAACAACTTTTGCCTTATTAAACATTAAGAAACTGGTTTTTATAACCGAAGTGGAGAGTGTTTACAGCGCGGTACGCACTGAGTCCTTATATAAAACAGATACGCTTCCTCTTTAAAGAGTTAACAGTTAGATGGTTAGTTAGATATTGCCTGTGCGTGTCTAGCTTTGCCCGATATAAGTGCTATCTGCTTTAGGAATGTTTCACAAGTAGAATAGAACAAAAGTCAAAGTTTAATGTGTAAGAGATTAAATAAATTATCTCACTACCTTATGTACTGCGACATGTTCCAAATAAGGTCGTGAATATTTGAGCGGACAAGATAAAATTAGCCGAAACATAACAGTGTAAAACACAGGAGATGAGAAGAATTTAACCACCTTGAATCCCCAGTGTCACCGCACATGAATGATTACTACGTTGCCTGGAGACGAGCCTGGGACGTGTCTTGTTCCTCGTCATTAATCACTGCACAACTCATAACCCTAATGTTACATACGCTGGGCTTTCCGACAGAGGCCGGTGATAAAAAGAAGGATTTTAATAAAATAAAGCTTACTGTAGGAAATAACTCTAGAAAACGCATTAACTCTCTGCAAACTGGGCGTCTTCTGCATTACCTGTATGTTACATAAGAACTGAGATTCTGCTTCATCCATTATAAGAAACAATGTATTAATGCCGTACACATAAATAATATCTCCTTGTTTTGAAAAACTTATGAAGTATAAAAAAACCTTGTATGGCAAAATGCAGATTTTATTAACGGTACTGAAGGTGGTACATATCTATATATATATACATATATTTACCTCTGAGCTTTAAAAAGTTTATCGACATAATGTAGTTCACCGAATCACAGTATGTAGGTTATTTAGAGCATGTTGCATTGGAAACCTCGTGGACTGTTCACATTATCTAACATTATACTTTTCAAGTAGTGACAGCCATATGGTTACAGTGAATTTTTTTACGTACTGAGCTTGGGGAGGCAGTGAATGCACGGGGAATTTCGGTGGGAGTAACCTGCCAGCGGAGAAGAGAAAGAAGGGGAAAATAAGGTTGTGTGTCAGGGATGTAAGTGTGTGTTTAGTGTAAATCAGAGGTTACAAATGGGTCGCTACGTGCATAAAGTAAATTCACCTAACAAGGTTTTGCGCCCATAAACAGCACCAAAAATTTAATGAAGTTTACGCAATATTTTCAGTCAGTGGTTAAACAAGGCAAATCCCCCGGGGGACAAAACTTTCGGTACTTGAATCTTGCCACTCAAATCCACCTATTGGCAAGGTTAAGAATTATTACAGCAGCAGTTCCAATCGCCCACATATCTACATGGAGAAAATAGAGAAGTGTCTAACTTTAGGGATTAATTCAGAGATGAAATTTAGGGTCAGACAGACGCACAACTCAACCTGTCTTTTATATATATATATATATATGTAAATCTTATACAATGTGTAAAACGACGCATCCCAAATATGTGTAATAATAAGAACTCCATATCTCATGGGGCCCAGGACTTTATTACCTCTTCACAAGCTTCGGCCCCTTATCCCTCTGCTCAGTCAGATTAATTCAGTCCGTGCTTTTCCAACATTTTAAGATTCATTTTAATAAAGCTGTCCTATCTAACCGCAGTTCTTTCAAGTAGCTCTTCCCTTGGAGCTTTCTCTCCAAACTCCTACCTGCATTTCACTTCTTTCAGATATGTGACACACGCCCGCTTATCTCATCTACAATAATTCTTCAAAATTCTAGACTCTGTTTCGTGTCTTCTAACAATCTGATCCTTTGGGTTTCTGATTTATGATTTCAGCAGCCCCCAGCAGTGGAGAAGGACTCTTCGTCGGAGGTCTGCGACTGCTTACTTCACATACTTGCAGCTGTCCGTAATATCTGGGGCACGGTAAGTTTTACTCAGAGAGGTACTACCACAATATATTGGGTATTCTTTCTTTACACGAAATTTCACCTCTTATTCCTCGAGAAATGACAGTTCCTACTAATATCGCACAATAATGATAATTACTGTGCTTAACTCATATTTTAGTTTTAAAAAACATCTTTTTTATCTGTATATTATAGTTTGAGGGGAAAGAGTTGTGGACAAATTTTGTGAAATGTTATTAAATACACATTAATTTAAATCAATTTTTATTGTAGCGTAAGGTTTTATTTAAATTATAAGTGCACATGACAT
Source organism: Coptotermes formosanus (assembly GCA_013340265.1). Lineage (NCBI taxonomy): Eukaryota > Metazoa > Arthropoda > Insecta > Blattodea > Rhinotermitidae > Coptotermes > Coptotermes formosanus. The sequence continues at coordinate 5,406,899 of BLKM01001619.1, read as the reverse complement.
TTTTGAAACCAAACTTCAAGCGACGTAGGGAGATATACATGTGTTCCACAATGGCCAGTGCTATTTGAAATTAAAATAACTTAAAAAAAGTAAAGCTGTTTCCGAAGTTCTGTCCCCAGCATTACCAGTCTTCGACATTTAGGGACAAATTTTAACGACGCTCATTCTTTGGATAGAATATAGGTAATTATCTGGTAAAATTAATTTTATTCAGTACCCCAGTCCAATTTAACCCTTAATGTACACTCACATTATTAACAAATCTCTATTTCATAATTTAACATTAGAATGGCTGAAACTTCATATTTGTGGAATTGACGTTTAGTTCAAAATATCAGGATAGGGTGTACATTTTTTCAATCAGTATACATATTCTATGATAATGCACAGTGGTTCTGCAATTCAGTATTATTTCAGAACTAGATGTTTGTGAGGACCAAATGAACATAAAAGCAAAGGACTATGAAAAATAATAAATAATACATTAGGACATTGCAAGTACTTCACTGAATTAGACTTCTGCACGCTTGTTAAGAAGTTGTTTACTCATTTGTTTAATGAAACTTAAGTAGCTCAGGCTATGTTTTGTCGAACGATATATTGGTGAAATATAAACCATAAACGTAAGCGGCAGTCGGCTACTTTTAGGTGAAATCCCAAAACCAGCTTCCATAAATTGAGGTATAATAGGAAAAAAATCATTCAGTTTAGTTGGTCTCTGGACCATGACTCGAGAGCCGCGCTTTCCAAATGTGAAACAAAATGCTAGCCTCACGAATACAGCGCTGCGTTGTTTGAAAAGGAGAAGCTAAGCTTTCGTATTGTAGATCAGTTGGATATACTGTGGGTGGTTGTGGTGGAGAAAGTGACGAAAGGCGAAGAAATTGTATTTGTTCTGATTGCAAAAACAGCCTTTTGAGGCTTCCGAAACCCCGGCTGAACTATTCGGTATGAGAGAAAATTTTATTCCTTAATATACATTAATATTTTGGGGTGTTTTATGGGCTGTGGATGTTAAAGACTCGATATCATTTACATGTATAAATTCACTAGCCATTATGAAATTCACGCGTCATTTTGTTCAGAGTGGAGGTTCCTCATTTTCAAGCCTTTAAATGTAATAATAATTGTGCAACAGAAATAAATATAAATCAGATGACATATGTACGTATTTGTGTTTAGTTTGATTGCCAGCCTTGTTTTATTGACTTCCAAAATATTGCATCTAAGTAAATGGTGTGCGTGGGTCCTACTCTTGATTCTGTACAATAGCCCATTACAGTCTGAAAAATGTAACATTACTTTTTCATTTCGAAGCGCGTTTCGTTTATAGTAAAAAGCGCCACTCTATGGACAGAACGTGTCGTGTGTCTGTCTGTGACGTAATTAAACTGGACGACGAATGATCCCTTTCGTGGGTGTACAACATTTGTAAATATTATAATTACTTTAACACTGACTGAGTTAGAAAATTACATCAACACTTACTTATTACGCAACAGTTTTGAGCGAATTTAAAATTACATTTTATATAATTTGAGGGTGTAATTTTATTATTATTATTTTGTTTTACATAGACTTAGAAACTGCATATGTAACTCAACTTAAGTTTAGCTACTGACGGCCTGCTATTTTATTTTATTTAAGGGTCATCCTTACCAATATTGGGCACTAGCCAGCATCAAGCCTTCCTTTTCCCTGGTACCGCTTTTACAGCATGGATAATTTTTAAGCAAACTTTTCCCGCTTCGTCATTAAGAGAGCCCAAGTTCATTTCCTTTTTGTAGGAGGTGCGGGGGGAGTCTAGCTGTGAGACCATAAAATAAATTCCTAGTCACACTTCGTATCGCAGGACTGTAAACAGTTTGACAAGTTGTTACACAAATGACTCATAAAAGTTTTCCGGCTTTCGAGGCGGATTTTGCTCAAAGGATGGTCTTCTGCGTTTTTACAGGATTTAATATAAGGAGTTTATTCTGAAATTACAGCCTCAACTTCAGAATCTACATGCAGGCAATACAGTCACATTGAAATGGAAGCATAAACTTTCTCCGAAACGTTGTTTCAAATCTGTTATACTACACTGTGTAAAACAGATTAAGACCATCATCTGGGGAATAAGTAATACTTTTATGCCTCAAAATAGTAAGAACATTTGTGGTCCGTCTGTTTAAACTGTCTTCAATCTACGCTCAAATACATTTTTATCAAAGAGTGGTCTCATGGCCTTCCTAATTTTCCGGCTCGTAAATTCTTATTCCTTACATTGATTTTTCATGCTGACCTTCGCCATGAAGTTCTTCATCGCTTGCATTTCGGTATCCTTTTATCCAGAGGCTTTGTTGGTGAGAAATCTTCACTTTGGATAACAAACATTGTGGCTAATGGATTACCTGGTTTTTTTCATCGTATGTTTAATCTTCCAGGTAATAGTTAATACATTTTATGCAGAATTCATTCGGACGTCTGTATGCCATTTGAACGACGAAAGATATTTTAACGAGACGGGATTACCCAGACTATCGGCAGTTTAAGCACTCATTATAGAACAAATGACGTGCCCATGCGTCTGCTTGATTCCGTAATTATAACCAAAATAATGTTTTCTTTTTCGGAGGCACATTTTAGGTTCCGGTTTAAATATTATTTCTCAGCACACGAAGTTAAAGAAATTTGGACTCTTAAAAGAGGCGGCATTCTGGCATGAAGCAGTACGCAGGCAATCAAACAAAAGTTTAAGTATTTACAATTGAATGATGATGTGCAAGTCTTCGGCAAAGATAACCGAAATTCAGAGAAAAATTTATTAAAAAATTAAAATTGAATTACTGTTTATGAAGTTGCCAGCTGGCCTAACCGTGCAATTTGGAGAAAATTTCACTTTTAGTTTTACCATGCACTCTGTATGGATACATTAATCAATACACTGTTCCGGAAATTAGCAGCACTTCTTTTTTGCAACCCACGGAAAAAGTTTAAAGCTTTAAAAGTAACTAATTACTGCTCCCAGGAAGCTACAGGTAAATCTCGCCTGAGACTTCATGGTTACTGTTCGTGTCTCGAGGAGGATTGCAAATTTTCGTCTTTATGGACCCCATTCTTTATGGCCAAATTGTAAATTTCATCCGAAATTTTGAATGGTCACTTGTAAAGGTTTAGACAAAAACTTCTGAGGAGTCTTAATGAGAAGCCTTCTAACGAGACGTAGCACTTCTGACATCGGAGAATACAGTCAATAATAGGCAGTTCAAAGGTTTCAGACGATAGAACTTTCGGGTCTTCAACAAGAGTAGACAGATATATTTCTCTGTCACATTTTTTGCTTTGATATCCACGCTTTTGAATCAACTGTGGAGTTGGAAATTTAGTACTCCTACATAACCGTATATTACACTACAAATTCAAACTACTTACTTTAATATACATATCGAAAAATATTTCAAAAGATACATTGTGGAAGAGGTTTAAGATTCTCATTGCACCGATTATAAACATTTCTGTCTTCTGGTAAGTCGTGCCTGGTAACATGCATCAGGGTGAGATACCGCACTCTTTGCAACATCTGTTTTGACTCAAACTGCAAATCGTCAAAAACAGGAGAAAGTTCCTATATTTTATAATCATTGACTTGTTTTGTTTCAAGGAAAATTTCTGCAAAAATGTGTTAGAAATACGGAGCGATAAAAATGAGTTGCCTTAGTACTCTCCGGCGCTCATGACGGTAGGGATGGCGCGTCTGACAGAGATATGCCTATATGCCGCCTTTGTCAAGGAGATTCACCACTGTTTGAAAACATGCCGTGGATAGAGAAATAAACTACGTAAATGAAATGGTGAACTTTATTCAATAACGAAGCAATATGAAGGCAAAATAGAAAAGGTTAGCGTTTCATAACAGCACAGTTTATTAAATCAATGGAACTGAGAATATAGCTATAATCAGTAACACATCCCCCGAGAAGAACTGAGGTCTGTGCTTTGTAGATAGTTCAAAGAGAGTTGAATCTCTTTTTCCTTTTTGAAAATCAGTCAAACGTTTAGAAATGTCTGAAACCCGAGAATATTCAACGGACATTCTCTTACCTGCGCAAAAGGACGAATCAAGTCAAGCCTCTGGTACATAGGTTATAAGGTGTGGGAAGTTTTAAGTGGCCGTGCAGGTAAATTGCGCGCATTTCACAAATCTCCTGCCAAAACTAGTTGCAATTTGGCTCTTTGGTTGCAGATCCGAGGTCTTCCTTTCACTTAGTTGAGCTTACGCCAAAAGGAAGTACAGGAATTTAGGCTTGGACCCAATTGATTTACTCATCGCCTTTCTTATTAAGATCCAACTTTCCCTCTTTCATCCTTGTTTTGTGATTCATAACAAATCATTGATGTGCTAAGATACTGAGACAAAAATACCAACGACGAAGAGAAGAAGGCGACGCAACATAAATACACAAAAATTGCGAGCGAGTGGGCAAGTAGGAAGAACGGCAACAACGTAAAAGTAGAAAAGCGATCTTCCTTCCCTTGGCGTGGCTTTATTTGGATTGAATGAGAAGTCATAGTGGTCTTTTCTTTCTTCGTTCTGTAGAGAAAGAACCGATGGTGCTGGAGTGGAAGAAAGCTCGGTGGGCCACTTTCAACCCCTGCCCCCTTCAGACCTCCTCACACATGCTTGCCCATTTGCCATATGCCCTCTTATCACCAATCCACCCCAAATAACATGTCCTTGGGGTTGGTTAGAGGGCGACCTCGCGGCGCTGCTTGCCAGCAATTCTTGGCACAGAATCAAATTTCTAGAAGGAAATCTGGCCAACCGGAAACACCAAAACCCGGAATGAGGCCACAAAAGCAAAAATGCACCTCGCTGTTCTATATTATGAACCTTGCATTGTCTCCCAAAAGAAGAACTGATGCGGATAAAACGGGATCGATATTAAGTTATGAGTACGTCGAGGAAAAGTGACAGACATAACTTTGGAATCCGACTCAGAAAGAATGCTGCCGTGATGGTGTAGAGTCTACGAACAAAAGACCGCTAAGAATCTCCGTGTCCATTAAACAACAGCTCACATGATATTGCTTACTGCTTCTTTCCCTGTACGAAAAAACTCACTATCACCTATTTTCCCTTGTGAGAAGTATTATCCACAATAAAAAGTATGGCGAGCCTAATTTCAACGGTACTGGAAACGCAAATTTCAGTTTTATTCAATTTGTTTTTTAAATGATACACGTACAAAATATTTTACTAGAAAAGCCGAAGTTAGATTAAAACGGTTGCTACGGAAATAGAATAAAACTATGTAGAATTGAACAGTGCAGGTATGGTCCTGTGGTTTGCTTTGGAAGGTACGATATTAGAACTTGGGTCAATACAGTTGAGTTAACGCTTTGAATAAGGCTGTTAAATATTACATTCTGATGGAATTATTTAGTTATTCCTTATGATTTTGCAGATCTCTAAGGCAGAACATTGTAGGCCTATACACATCTACGTTGCAAATGTAATCATGCTAATGAAATAGCAGTGAACATTGCCAGATATTAATTTTGCTTACTCGGAATTTACTTCATAATTACTTTCACGACGCTCTCATGTACTCAGAATATACACTGGCGAGCGTAGCTACATGATAAATCTGAGAGAAAGTGAAAGAGTGTGGCTGTGGTCTAATCGATGTGCTATGTCGGATTTGCATTGAGTGGCTGAGGAATTCTTCGAGGTCCTGGGTTGATATAGCCGTTTTCCCGGCCGAGATCCGAAAAAAACACCTTCCAAGAGAGTCCAGAACGGTATCACTGCACCAACAGAGCCGGCAGTTGTATGCCACTGATTTATCTGCCGTACCCAAAAACGCATTTCACTAAGCTATAAATATTCATGCAGTGTGTACATTGTGTTAAGTAAATACTTTTAGTGTTTAAACTTTAGTGACGAAAAATGTTAACTTTGGTCTGAGATGAGTGCAAAGTGGCAGCTCTATTCACCAACAGGCGTGAAAGTAAAGTTGGTTTTACATGTGTTAATGTAAAATCTAATTTTGTTAAAAATCGGCTAGGTGTGTCTCTTAACAAAGGTGCTGTCAGGCCAGACCTACCCATTATGCCTGCATTCTATGCACCTTATACAAAAGATACAGCATTTAGGTCTATTGACCTTGTTTCAGAAATTCGTTACTGCATAAAGTTTAATACTCATATCGGAAATTTTGCAGTGCCGTATAAAGAGAAAAGTGGAAAAGTTTATACAAATTGGTCTAAACCACTTTTGTTGAAGATTTTAGTCTTCTGGAATGTCACGTTGTGTCAAATGGTAAATACATAGCGACAATTCGAAAGAGAGTAAGTCCTTCATCTTCAGATCGAGACTGCTTAATCCTGAAAATAAATGCCCTGTGCCTCTTCAAAACGTGTTAATCATTAACAACCGACAGGCGCAACCTGCCCAACGACTAAAATCCTTATCAAAGCCGCTGTAAGAACCTCATATTTAGCACTACTTCCGAAACCCAGACGTAAATGAGAACATAATATCAATCGTGACTCTGGAGAGAAAAGAGAACAGGCGTTGGACTGGATTTATCTGGATCAGGATAGAGATGAAAACTGGGTTTTTATGAAAACGGTAATGAGACTTCTAGTTCCCTAAAGAGCAGAGAATATCGTGACGGTCTAATTGACTGTTCATTTGGCTAACTTTTACTTCATGCTCCTGCATAATTTGGCAAGTAACTCTTTCCCTAATACCTTTGACTACCTCTTAGTGACGAAAATTAATACACGTGCATGTCGGAAGGTACAGTATTCCCAGTACCATTCAGTGGAAAAAGCTATTTTGGATCCGTCTTGCATGCTGACGTTGAGACAAAAGGAAAACTTTATCCATCAGCATTCCATATTTTAGAAAAGCTGGATTCAAACATCTGCTTTGAGCGCTGTATTCGCGCGTGCATGTGTTTTGTGTGTACAAATGAATTAAACTTTAACACAGGGCCGTAGTAAAGAACACAACAATTTTTGATGCTGCAGGTTTTTATGTCATGAAGGATTTTATTCACAAAATGGGTTTTCCGTACTTTGTAATGAAATACGTCTAATATATGCAGCAGACCGTTTCTTCTGTTCTACACACAGAAACTTTATCTTTCTGTGTAAATAGTTAATCAAATTGAGAACTCTGTAACTATGAGTACTGAATTATGTGGCGCTCAGAAAAAAAATGGGAAACATAGATCAAGAGTCGAAAAGGGCCACAGCAGGAGATATGATAGCGGGGTCATTGCTTTGAATCCCAGACAAATTACTGATGTCCGTATTGTCTGGAATTACTCAAGTAATTCTATCCTGTGCACTTAGGCACCTTAACCGCATAAATCACTGTGGTGCATACACGCACCACGTAGAAAACATTCAAAGATTGAGCATTTGAAAGACTTACTGCATTTAAGAGTATAATTTCGCATGATTTTCAAATCAAGAATTATTATTTTCTTATACAACATTAAATAATTTGTCTTTCTAATGGAAAAGGAGTTTGTCTCCTGTAAGGTAAAATTAATTGTTTGTAAAAATTAGATGAATTCCTTTCTTCATATTGCTAAATATGGGGCTTCTGTAGTCACTTTACCATGGTAGTAAGAACCCTATATATACATGCTTTACCTATTCACATACAGTTAGGGATTTGATGTCCCATAAATACTTACTGTTGTTGTGGGATTTAGTGGAGCAGCCATGGTAGCCGCCTGTGTGTACAGGCCTGTCACCCAGAGACAGAATTCTTGCCATTATATAACAGACAAAATTCGGATCAGTCATCCAGGAAAGTAATTCAGAATATTGGGTAAAATGAAGATGGCGAAAAGAAAAAACCTCTGAGGAAACAGGAAGTACTTTTACAATATTTGAAGACGAAATGAGTAAATCTTAGACTGTTAAAATGCGTTCTGACCTCATTATAGCAACTTCAGGTTTTATGCTAATACACTAATTGGCTTGACGAAGTGCAAAAAGGACACGCATTTGCGCATGCATGGAATTGAGAACGTGGAGAAGAACTTTCAGTGGATGGGGAAAAAACAAAACACAGAAGTCGCTCGGGCTGGAGTGGCGCCAGAACCCCCATTCATACGGTGCGTATAGAAGGACAGAATTGCGTGTAGGGGTGGAGATATAGGACTTGTCAACATGGCAGTAGCTGAAGACAAGTACATGAAAAACAAGCATGTGAAATGTGTCCGAGGTATAACAAATATGCTCACTTAAACACAATGTGTTAGGCAGAAATCCAAATACAGTTCTTAACTACATTAAGAAGGGGCTGTCTTCAAAATTCTATATTATATAATTGGTTGAAAATTTTCCCTTTCACGGCAAAGTTGTTTTCATTCAAGCCTATCTTGGACGATTATTATTTGGCTGGAAATGTCACACTTTTTTCCTCTAAGATACTCTTTACATTGTCCTCCAAGCTACCAATTAAGCTCTTCTCTTTAGATTTTCCAGATGAAAATGCTGTACGTACTTCTCATATCCATCATGTGTGACAAATATCACAATAAACACAACCTGCTTTATTTGATAATTCTAAAGGAATTACGCGAAGGTCCCAATGAGTAAAGATCTCTATCAACTAATTTTCTCATCTTTCCTGTTCCGTATTTCGGTCCAAACATTTCCCTCAGTATTTCGTTGCTATATATCGACACTCTCTGTCTGTTCTTAAAGCGGAAGCTTGGGTTCTACATCCTCGTAAAACAGTAAACAGTAAAACAGTAAAAGAGTAAATTTTTGTGTATTTCTATCACTGGGTTCTGGAATAGGAGGAGGGAAGACAAGATATCATGAACTAAACTTAATCTGCAGCCAGAAGTTTAGAAAAAAAAACATTGCACATCTACTGTAAAATATATTTCTGTCTACTGAACAGAATAATTGTAGTTCAAGACTTCGTATCTTCTATTTCCTTTTGAAACCTGTTTCAATTCTTGTTTTCATATTATTTGGTTCTACAGACGAAATAATTGGTTATAGTTTATTTGCGAACTAATAAACTATTGAACAGCCATTTCTGTTATGCCATAAGGACATCGCGACCTGTAAGAAAACAAATCATAAAATGAATATGCGACTTCTTCGCGTTTTGGTTATCTGCCCGTTCGAGTGGCACTGGCCACTTGAAGGGCCTTGCAACTTCCTTCTACGAAACTCGAAACATGGCTAACAGAAGCATTTTATGCACACACACACACACACACACACACACACACACACACACACACATATAAAAGGAAATTGTGCCTTTATTAACTTTGATATGTTTTGTCATTTATTCGATTTTAAAGTTAACGTTTTAACAGACATAAATTTAGTCTAACTTAATGTGTTCCATGTCCGTGCACTATATCATACAGAAACACTAATCACCAACAAATGAACAAAGAGAGTTTTATCGTCAATCGTAATACACTCCTACATGTTTCGAACCTGCTGGGTCATCTTCAGGGAGAACTTTACGTTACCGTTACGCTAGGTTTGCACTTTACAGTTGAGTGAGAATGTGCTGTTGACTGTGTACTGCGTTGTTTTTGGAGGCGTGAACCCTCCGCGGTCCCGGCCTGCACTCATGTGATGCGAGCTACAGTTAGACGACAGCCGTTCCGCAGGTGTATAGTACCTTGTAACTTGTGTGCGTGTGTGCGTGCGTGCGTGCGTGTGTGTGTTCAACACACACACACGCACACGCGCACGCACAAGTTACCGTAGCTCGCATCACATGAGTTCATTTTCACCTTTTTTATATGTTTCTGTCTATGTTCCCGTGTCACTTGCAGTATGGGCAGCTAAGACAACCAGCTACAATAGGACAACCATGTACCGCGGTGATACAGTGTACTACTTGTGAATCTCCCTCAGGATGGCCCAGAAGGGCCGAAACATGTAGGAGTGAATTAGCATAAAATAGAGAAATAAAACTGAATGTGCATTTTGTTGGCAATTTCCATCATTTTTAGTGTCAAAAACCTCAGAGAGGGGAAGGAAACTAATTAGCTTCGTAATGGTAAGCTCACCTCCACAAAACTCTTCTTAGAATTACAAAGTTAACGACGGTGACGCTCAAAAACAAATAGTTTACTATGCTGTGGGACAAAACTACCTCTTATTTAGAAACAGCTACGTGTTTCGGCCATTTAAGGTCATCATCAGGCCATAAACACAACATTTTAAAATAAGGTACAATACTTATGCATTCACCATATGGTTTAACCCTGTGGGATTCCACAAGTTTACAATGCTATGTTGATGGCCCCATGAAGGCAAGAACGACCAAAACATATAGCTGTTTCTAAATAAAAGGGTAGTTGTGTTCCACGGCAAAACAAGCGATTTGTTTTTGAACGTTCCACAAACACGGCGGGATGTATTCCATTAAATTAAAATTAACGATGGTGAGCTGGCAGGGTACGTAGAAATCACAGAGTACATGAGATGTGCATAAAAAGTTTTAGTTAAAAACCTGAGAGCAAGATCCCACTTGAAGGCACAGGCGCCAGTGACAGGATAGCACTACAATGTATCTCACAACAGGATGTGGACTTGCGTACTGAAACAAGCCGCTTTCGAATAGCGACCACGAACGCGTACTTTTAAACACGTTAACGATATTCCAGTAGTTATAAAATGAACTGGCCAGCTGAGAGACCACTGACTTCTCAAGAGGGATTCATTATCCCCATGCCACATTCACGCGACCGATAGATTGGACAAACATTTTTCTCCTGTCGTTAGTTGCCACGTCGTGAGAGAGGCGCACTTGAATAAATACGTGGTACTGGTCACTTCTCTGTTTCTCATCAACTGTGGGTAGATTTAACACAACCAAATGAATCACCCGCATTTAATCTGGACTTGAAATCCAGGCTAATCACGTTACCATGGCTCATTTACATAGGGTCACTTACGTGGTTAACCTTTTGAAAGTTACCTCATAGTACTCATAGCCGACCCTCTGATCTAAGACAGCGCTTGGACTGAGATGTTTATATATCGCCAGGCTCTTTGCATAACATGCTGTACAATGATTGGCAGAGGTTGAAGTGTTTCATTTAACGACGCTGTCAAATCCTAAGGTCACATAGCGTCGGCAGTAGACGAATAATTGTTTACGCAGCATTGGTGGAAAAATATTGGTAGCGGAAGACTGAAATATCTGAAGAAACGCCTGATGCATTTCCGCTTAATTATTGGCGAATTTGTCAAAAACACAAGTCGTAGGAGTACCGTTTAAGTCTGTTCATATCTGCTTTTGACATAATTTACTTTTGTACTTTCACTTCTGACATGAAAATGAATTACTTACACTCTTCCTGGGATTTCCGTGGTTATTAAACACTAACACTGTACGGTATATGCTGCTTGTGTTACTGTGTGAGTTCTCTTTAGTCATACGCTTTGAGTTTAAAGTAAGTGCTAAACCGGAAGGTCGCGGGTTCGATTTCCCAGGGTGTCAGTGGAATTTTTCTTTGATGCAACCTCTAACAAAATGTTTCCTGGGGGGTAAATGCGGGCGGCTGACAACCTTACCACCTCCAAGTGCTGATTGTCTAGAAATCTGGGAACCTCAGCCTCCTGAAACCCTAAGGGCATGTCCAGGCCTTCCAAATTGTCATGCCTGGTTAAAGGGTAAAAGCGAAATCCTTATTTCTGTTATGTGTAAGTCGTAACACAGCTACGTCTTGCTTTTAAATAACATAGAACCATACTCCACTCACGGTATACTAAGTAGTCTAGGTACTTCTTTAGAAGGTATTAAGCTGAATGTGTTTTCTTCGCCGAGAAAACAAGCTAAGGAGACAGTGGATCAGTCGTTCCCTTTCAAACTTTATGCCTGTCTTTAGACCTCCCCTCCCCCCCGGCACTCGCGCTTCTGCTCGTAGATGATTTTTAATACTTATATTACTTAACCTTACACAGATACGAACAAGAACCAGTGTTTAAAATAGGGACTCACGACGTGGAAAAGTCATTCCATATTTGGCAAACGCTAGCCTATGGGAAATATCCAAAGAGGGGGCGAGTGATCTTAGAGGAGAGGTTGGTTTCCTAAAGACACGGCACACCTAAACCCGAATCACAGCTTTACTGAATTATTTCCCTACATTTGAATTCTACGGGATAGCCTATAACGTACAGTCTCTGTATGATAAAGTTGAGGAAACTATGAAATTTTATTGTTTATCCTCTACTCTTGCGAGTCGTAGCACGGAACATACCAGTAAAAAAGAATGGACAATTAATAATATGATGAAAATAATAATAATGTGTTGCCTTCTTTTACCATTTCTCCCTTAGTGATTTGCCAATAGGCTCTTAGTTCAGCATGTAAAAACAGTATTGGAAAGACGTAAATGATTTATTATTATTATTATTATTGTTGTTTTAATGCAAAATACATCTACAGCTGCTTAGCAGTACAGTTTAAGATGTTAATTAAGTTATTTATTATGTGTTGCATACAAGTTTTAGTATCAGAAATATCCGTTTGAAATGTTCGTAATCTCCAGTATAAGTTCTTTGTAAAGTAACACCCGTGCTGGATTGATCAGAACCAAAATTAAATTTAAGATCATTAGTATATTCAATTAAGGAATACAAAATCGGCGGGGAATGGAGGGTGTGTGTGTGTGTGTGTGTGTGTGTGTGTGTAATGGCAAAGATATACGAAATTGTTGTCGGCAAATATAAACACTTGGCATAAAATGGAATATACCCGTAGTATTAAAGTTTGGGCCACTTTACAGACAAAAAGAAACAATATGAAGGTGTTTACTGAATTAATTGGCTCAGCGTAGGTTCCAAAGGAAACTTTTCAAAATATGTTAACAAAATCAGTTTTTTTTTAATTAAGCAATTTCTTGACCAGCGAGTTTTCAAAGAGGGTGTGATAACATGGACTTGGTTTTAATCGTGACAATGAATTCGTAATCCTGCTCTACAATAACGAGGAATATCGCCATGAAACCACAGTAATTCTGCCAAGTAACTTTTATATTCGATTTTTAATACTGAAGTTCTTGTACTTCTTTCAGTCAGACGAGTAGAAAGTGAAACCAATATAAATACCATTGATTCTCACCTCTTTTATTGCTGTGTTTCATGGTTCATCTCATTTGAAGCAGGATATTCTTTGAAGTCTTGAAATGTGACCAAGACTATATCAAGACCGGAACCTCTGTAAAATTTCGTATACAGAGTAACCTGTTGCAATAATGACTGATGTTTTTCCCCGCCAAAAAGTCGTTGTGTGTACGACAGAGGCAGTTAATATAAGGGTCTTTAAACATTTGCACTACAGAGGGCTCAGTGTCATAAGAACTTTGGGAGCTATCTGTTGTGTTCTTCCTGCTAATGGCCTTAAGAAAAGTGTCCACTAAAGCCCTCAAAAACTGAATACTGATTTTTTACAACAGTTGTGACGTTTTGGTTTTCTTGATGTTACTTAAATTGCAATTTACAAATGAACGGACGGCAGATTATCTTTTATAGTGTAATAATTCGGCATGAAACAGCGGAACTTCCGCACTTGCCTATTTCTGCATTGTAGTAAATCTTGTGTAATCGTATATTTGGACGCAATAATGCCATTTCTGGTGGATACAATAAACAAATCCATGTTTTATACGTATTTACTGTCCACCAGTTCTTCTGGCGCCAGTTATCTATATAAACCAATTTTAAAACATTTCGTGCTTAATGGGTCGATATTCAACACACTGGATAAGAGGAAAATGGACACAAGAGCACCTCACACATAAACTTGTGAGATTTTCACTGAATGTAATAGTGAATAAGGGCTTATGACAATATACTTGTCTACCGTCTCTAGAATTGAATAAAATTAACAATTGTCCACTTCATTCTTTGCAGTTTTCCTGATTATAGCACTTTCTCCGGAGGTGGGTTATTATATTCAATACGCATACAGTAACGTCATTTATCACTTAGCAACATTATATTCTTTAATACTATTTCGAAGAAAATACGGTTTCCTCATATGTACATAAACTTATTGAATGTGAGGTATTAAAATAAATATTAAGTTTTTCAGAAGTGTATTGTACTTTTGAAAGTGACTTTCTAAAATCCTAGTGCCGTTATTGCAGCTGTTTATCCTATTTATTCGCAATTGTGAGGATAACAACCAGCTGCCCAGTCCTTCAGCCAGACGGTCATGATTATTGGCTGTGGGTTACTGTCAATTAAATAAATTAGCAGTTATCTGAGAAATATGGGAGAGTGTACCACGAAACCTTCTTGTCAGTACACTGGAAATCATTCTAAACCAGTCCCTATATTGTCGACTGAATGATTCCATAGAACAGACTCTTTCTTGAGAAACAAATAAGCATATTTCTTCACTTAGACAAAAAACACACATATTTTATGGACCCTGCATATTCATTACCGTATTTAAAAATGACTCTCAAGTAACCTTATGCTGAGCAAAATGAATAAAATCCCCTCTTATCCTACGTCTTAACATCCATTTCTATATTATCCTCCAATGTAGAGCTAGGTGATATAAAAGAAGAAATGGAAAGGACTTGAATGGAAAGGGTCGTAATCTAATCGCCTACGCCGTCGGTATGTTGGGTATGAATCCGGAAAATCATGTGAACGTGACAGTAGAGTCAGTGTCTCGCTCTAGGCACAAGCGGGGCAAATTCGCGTGCACTACGGCTAAACCAGACTCCTCAGTTACATTCCCCTGTTACGTACTGTGTCCTTTATTCAAATAGTGCAAGCTAGACTTGTTTGTATGCTTAACTGTCACTGAAAAGGCGTATCTGGTATATGGATATCAATTTCTAAGCGTTCTAGTAGATGAGGTTTAGTGGTCGGCTACCTTAACCTGAGGCATTTCATAAGAAATGCTGCAGCAAATACTGTACGAGGAAACACAACAGAAGAAATTAGAAACTTAGAGTAACTACTCAAGACCGAGTATGCATTCATCAACAGTGTGTACTGCAGAGACACTGATGTGCCACTTCGGCAGAATGCGGGGAGACAGAGCCTCAAAATTTCTCACTGCATCGTAATGCGCAGCTGTCTGTAGGCCTGTTGCCTACTGCTTTCTTTTCTGCAATATGCATGAAACAATTTGTTTTGAAGAAACTCGGATTTCCACGATTTGGCACAGGAAGAACTCCCTTTTTGGTACCTGGAACTGAACACTCTCAGGCCTTCTGTTGAACTGCATCGACACCGGACCCTTCTGCACTTGAAACAGACGAACTTGCACATAATCTTAATGTCAAATGTCAAAATACACTGACCTCGAGTTGTCGGCCAAAGTCGTAGCAAAGAAAGATGTATAGCATTCATCATCATTATTCAAGGTTTAGGGTTATGCCCCGTTACGTCTCCTTTGGGTAATCAATTCTGATCCTCCGCTATGAGAGCTTGCCTCTCTCACTGTAACACGGCTGTTTTATACTTTAAAATTTCCTACTGCAATCTTTCTATGTCTGCCTTACCAGCTCTTTTTTCGGAATTGGAATACTGTGGGCGAATCTCGTGGAAGTTTCAACTTCAGATCACTTCTTAGAGCTGCATTTATCTATATGCTGATCACAGTTGCTGCCTGGTTTAAAGCTTGCATTTTTCTGAAGCTGTGAACTTGGGGTTTGTGGTTTTGAATCCCACTCTGAACATGGACAGGTGTAAGGCTAGCATTTCAGAACTGTGTTCGGTAGGTGTCCAATTCGAATCCCGTCCGGGTTATCAACTGTCGCGATGTAATTAACGAGATTCCTCATTTTCTCCAGGCGAATACCAGACAGTGCCGTGATACACGACGTTGTCAGTTCCTCCCAAGTCATTGCTTAATTCTCATTCACTGCAGTATTTCTGTCTCACTCGAAGCTCTGTAACTATACACGCAACTTCTCTATTTCAAGAAACGCAATTAAATGACGTACAAATCCACAAGCAGTTACAGAACTGCTATTGCTTTAGGTAAAGTCTGTCTTTTATGTTTCAAGCTATGGGTCAGTAAAGTCAGAGAAGTGGTAAAACTGGAAGGCTTTAGAATCTGTGGCCGTTTCATGATAAGATTTTAAGCCATTGAACATTTCAAACGAGAAACGTTTGACAATTTTAGTATTTATTAATTGTTCTATTATAGAATGTATTCTTACAAAATGCCACAAGTGTGGATCCTCTTTTTGAAGACTTTCTAAATAAATTAATTCTATTGTAACTTATTGCAAAAGGTCAGAATTTGTAATTATTTCCTATAGTCTCTTTTATATTCAAGGTAATGATGCGGAAGTACTGATGCTTATAATAACTTTGCCTCAGACTTGTCTTCACAGCTTCACCGTATTTAAAAAAATAGAGTAAAAATACTCTTGACATACATTTAGGCTTTTTAGGTGTAGTAACATAGCTTGCAATTTATAACTTTCTTGTAAATTCCATTCTTAACTCTTTGTTTCTACAGACATTTTGGGTGATCAAGTGTGAAGGTTTTCCCCTTGCTAAGCGCATCCTTATGAAGGCCTATAGAAGAGATTAATGTTTAAGTTCTTGATATTTTTGACTTCAGAAATAGACGTGAGATGTCAGTTTCATTCTCACACTCCCTTATCATCTGGGAAGAGAAGTAAGTTTCTCATAAAGAGTATGCGCAATACTTTGTTATTAGAAAAGCTGTAAAATAATCTTCTAACAAGAACTCACGTCTTCGGGGTTTCAGCTCCTGTTGTAACAGTGATTTCTTTGTGCTTTGTAATGCTTATGTGTGTTAGGAAAACTTACAAAACTGACAAAATATTCACAGAGAAAAGTAAACAGAGGTAACTTACCGGGCGGTCCATCATTGAGAATGAGCATTTGACGTTTTCTGGGTGATAAATACAATGAGTCCGGTATAATTTTAAGCCTTGCATTGCTTGCATGCAGCAACAAAATTTCTGCTTTCTGCTTGACAGCTTAAGGTACATAGAATCTATGCACACTTTTTACTGGAACATCTGATATTAATATCGAAATGGTGCGAAAGGACGACAGACATGAAGGAAACAGAGAAGAGAGAAATCGCGATGAGGACAAGGAGAAAGACACCGTCACTTCTGCCGTATATCGTGGTCGTAATAGCGGCTAAGCTACTGGAAGAAAGCCTGAGGAAATTTGTTTCGATTCGCGGCCAGGGACAAGAAATTTTCTATTCTTCTGGGTGTCTGGACCGGCCCTGGGAATACCCAGCTTGTATCTAATTGATTCTGCCGCCTGCCTACTGGATATCTGTGTCTGCTTTTCCGGAGATTTCCGAAGTAAAACAGGCTGAGACTTGAAGCTAATTTCAGTGGCTAGGTTAAGAATGTTTTCAGATGTATCTCTTCTCTCAGTGTGCCATAATTTTCCGTACTAAATTAAGCACACGGACAATATTACCTTTAACTTGTCTTTTTACGATCAGGCCTGTACGCTGTAGAAAGAAGATTTCAGTGTAAGAGTTTAGAGTTCAGTATAACACGACAACAGAAATGTAATAATAATGTTGGCTTGTATAAAACGCAATATGGTTTCAAGAGTAGTAAGAAATTTTTCTTGCCATACAAGTTGCAGTTTAAGTATAGTTCCAATTTTAAGCAAAATAATAAATGGTTAACCATGTTATATTACTGAATATACAGAAAACATATTGTAAAGGCAAGAAATTAGAAAGATAGAAAAATAAGATAGCGAACATTTGCAGAAGAGTGTGTGAATATGCTGAAACGTTTTGTGTGCAGGAAAGAAATGAGGGTCGAGAAACAACTGTGACTCGAGGTGATGATGGAAATGTACACACACACACACACACACACACACACACACACACATATATACATATATATATCGGAAATGGATTCAAGTAGGCGCTATATGCAATATGCGATATGTTATGTAAGTAAACAGTGATGTAACTGTTGGTTATCGAAGATTTGAAAATTAGGAGATCTATATGGAACTACTAGCACCTCCGCGGTTACTGAAGACCTGAAGACACGTTGAAACTGTCCGAGATGGTCATATTATTTCAACACACCGACGTGATGCAAAAGTAAACGCGAAGCCTGCGACCCTGGCGGACACGATTACAATAAAGTAGGGCTTATCTTGGGCTCCAAACCAGGGTTGAGGCCGTGTGATATAGGGGGGAGAGAATCTGCGAGAAAATAAGAGTGCGCTGAAACTTGTGAATAATGTTGAGAGCAATAGAGGAGAGGGAAGGAGAAAGCAACCTCAGATAAAGGCAGAGGACAGAACCCGCCTCTTCAAACCACCTCCCCCGACCATAAGTGGCACACAGTTACTGTGGCCTTGTGACGTTCCATTAATAATAGTGAAATATCTGGCAATGGCCCAAAGTGCAAGTAGCCAAAATCCATGCTGGAAAGATTCCCCTGCATAGAAGCTTATAGAATTGAAACGTTATGTTTGTCTTTCCCCCATGGGTGTTTTCTGTGGCTTTATGCAGTGGCAGTAACGTGCCACACATCTGAAGCCATCCTGTAGCCTCTGTTTTTCCTCCCAGAAACCGCCTTAACCACGTAAGAAATTAAGACAAACAGGTAAATACGCTGATGATACGGATAGCTTAATCATATATGTTATCACGTATAATTTCAAAAAAGGTAATGAGAATAGAGTTTTACAATCGCTGAAAAAATATGGCAGTAAGAAGGTGGACCTTGATTCTCTGGCAGGTAATATTCGAGCAGTGAGTCGAGAAATTATCCACTTTCACGTCTCTGAAAATTCATTATTGCCTTCGCAAGAGCGTTTAGCAATATAAAGCCAACGTAAACCCTCATGTTTTATTTACTTAAGTTACATTCCATATTATATTCGCCTCTATACATAGCACTCCCAAGTTGTCCTTCAGCCTCAGTGACAAAAATGTTTCTCGTCTTTTATTCCTGCTACATGTCTACTGATAACTTCATTCTTCCTTTAAGCATCCTAATAATAGCTGGTAAAGAAAAAGCTTACGAAATTCCTTCTTCTGAATTCCTCTATTCTTTCAAGCTACGCCCCCTGTATCCGCAGCAGTTTGTTACAGGGCGCCGTCAATTTATTTTGAAATGTACTCGTCATTTATCACATACTAAAACGGCAATAGCGTCACACAATAGCATACGAAGACCTATTTTAAATATATAATACAGGACTGGGTTTTGTTGATGGAACAACATGGAAAGGTCAAATGCTGCTATCAGTAACAGACAGGAAGTGTGAAGTGACTAAGTTAGAAAATAAGTCAAAGATATGAACTGTACAAAACCCGGTTGGATTACTTCTGGTTGGCGAGAGAGGAAGTAAGGATTTAAGTGTTAAATGCCAAAATATTAAAACTAGGTGCACTGATACACGATTATCAAGACATTCAAGCACAAAGAAAATAAGAGAAAGAAAATCTTTGGTTTTATACTGGGTACGAAGAAAGAGAGAATTATATACATATTTTAGTTAAACGGACGAGAGGGAGAACAGTATGGTTTAGAATGGGAATTTGGAAATTGAGACTTGTAGGAAGAGGAAGTTTCCTTGTGTGTAGGCTGCCTGTTGTCTCAACGTAAAATCTTTCAGTATTTTTGGCCTCCAACGTGTTGAGTTCACTGATGTAATTCCAAGGACAGAATTGAATATGTAATAAAGGAGGATACTGACAAGCTATGTGTTGATGTTATGAATTTTGATAAAAATGGCCTCATTCACTGCTCTGTCCATAATGTGTGTAAACATGTTTCACACCCGTACACATCAACACTAAAAATTATAGTTTTTTTATACTAACCTTAAACGTACAAAAATGACTCTTAAAAACGGCGCTTATAAGGGTACTCTAAAACGTGTGCGACAAAAGAAAATCCATTTTTCGTACCGGCCACTTGATTGAACAACGTCAAAATATGGTAGATGGAGAAAAGAAGCCGCCGCAATGCATTTGGTGAGACTGCAGCTTCAGCTGAACTGCGTGATCAAAAAGAAAAAATATAACAGGAGGTGATTAGTATTATGACAGATTAGTATTATGACAGATTAGTATTATGACAGATTAGTATCATGACAGATTAGTATCATGACAGATTAGTATCATGAGAGATTAGTATCATGACAGATTAGTATCATGACAGATTAGTATTATGACAGATTAGTATTATGACAGATTTTCGGCTAATTATTAATATTGGGAACACGTTCAAGCGACGAAGGAAAATGCCATTGAAAAGTAATTTAAACCCTGGCCCATGGGTTTTAAAAATACAGGAAAACTAACAGAATGATGCATTGATCAACGACGATTTTAACTAGAAAGGAATCTAATGGATGAAAAGGATATTTACATTTTTTGAGAGTATAGCGTTTTACCTTCGCAGTTTCGGCTTCACTGGGCTCGAAAATGCGGTCCAGTTCATGGCGCTATTAACACTTTCTGATAACAGGGTGACAGCTTTCCTTCTATCGTAATATTTGTGCCCTTTTTCCCTTAGTCTGTGAGTAAAGCTCCATATCAACTGTGACATATCTTAGTAACATTTACATTTACTTTTTAAGTGACGTTATGGTGTCTTTAGATGTTTATAAGGTGGTTTTTATAATTAAGAGTCGTTCAATGAAAGTTTAATTTTTTCAGCATAAGGTTTATGTTTAGTCCTACACCGGAGTTAAAAAAGACTTCCGTAACACGACATTAAATTTCGTTACGTGAAAGTGGTCGGGGTTTAATTTAAATCACTCTTTCGATATTTGCCTAAAGAGACTAAAGGAAACCCCGAGATAACCTCCGAAGTGGTGACCGGTGTACCAGCTGAGGTTCTAAGCGAGGACCATTTGACTAAATGAGACGAGCTACCCTTATATCCAGATTTCTCGATGAAGATGTTTTGCAAGAGATGTCGCTACACAGTTCTGTCGATTAATATCCCGGCAAATTCCCATTTCGTCTGACGGAGAAAGGACTGTAACCAGATATTACTGATTTAATTTTATTTCATTACGTATGGATCTGTTTTACTATTAATCTTTTATACAGACTCGTTTGTGCATTACCTGATGCCGTTCTTCCTCTCTACATCAGATCCGGGTGCTTTGCAACCAAAACAGGGTTTTGTAGTGCACAAGAGCTATCTGCACCTCACGGTATCACTCGTTTAATGAATATTCATATGCTATCTTCGACCATTGCTGTTTTGTTGATCCCAACAGTTCAGTGCATCTGATCATAGTGCGGCGTCATGGCAACTGGTGGGAGAAAAGTCTTCAAATCGCATGCATCACGTCGCTATAAATAAAGCAGTTTTAATTACTCCTGCTCAGCCTATTTGAAGAAGCATGAGGCCTACAGCATGTAATCGATAACAACGGGCAGTGGCTGCAGCACAGTTGATTGTGCAGGAATATCGAATGGGGTTTTGAAGTGTGATGCAACCGACTCTCATTTTATGTAGAAGGGCACGTGAGAAAGAAGTTATCACAGTAGTTACTGCGGAGAACACTTTCTTCTGGTAGTGACTGCATATTCTGCTACGTAAGTAGGCCTACTAACGTTCAGAAGAACCTGTTGTCTTCACCTTCAGTGTCGAAGAATATTCTTCCTCCACAAGAGCTACACTTTTGTAGTAAATATCGCGATGCCGCAGCCTCCGAGGGGGATGCAGGAGGTTAGACTCTTGCCCATCACATTGGAAGCCTTGATCCAATCCTAGGTCAGTTCGTGCAGTTGAACATGGTGTTTGATGTGGAAAATATGGCAGCGGGAAGGGTTTGTCATCCTTTGTACTTCGATAGTCCACAGTCTGTATCAATCCACCAGCGCTTCCCCTTCATCCGTGTATTTATTTATTTATTTATTTGTGCATTCATTCATTCATTCATTCATTCTGTCACTTATTTTTTACCATCGATGCTGCAAAAACTTAGCAACTGACAACGTACTGAAATAAAACGCCTCTCTCTCTCTTCGTATAAGAACACCTCTAAAATCATACCCACGGTCAGAATATTTGTAATGTTATTTTTCTTCATTCTAAAACCTTACGATATGTCACGGATGCTTCCTTCCTTGTCGTCTCCAATTCACCATTTATCGTCGCCGAATATATCAAAATCGAAACTACATAATCTGTGAAATGACTAAGTGCCAGTTTTGTACTCTTCCACGTCTCTTAGCCATGAAGTGGGAGTGTTTTGTTGCTCGTCTGGCGAAACAAAAGAGACTCGTGAAATAAATGTCACATGAGTATTAGCATGAAGCATAGGGCTTTAGTAATCCGAAAAATTGCCACTGTCTTTGGGCTGTATGTCTTTGCTTCAGCAGTACTTCAACATCGCTGACTCTTTATATGGTTATATCATTGACGTATTCTGTTAGGTGAGTGACACTTGTCGGTCTTTGCTCCACAAGTTATCATGCAAATTCGTTCTGTAAAGCAAAAATTACCAGCAGCTGCATTTATGAACGAATCATTTAATGCAGTGTAATATATACATGCTTATGTATTTCTAAAAACAATGGTACTATTAAAAGGGATCTCAGATAAAAATGGCAGTGAAGAATGGATTTGTATGGCACAGGATAGAGGAGGTGAGGGGTTCACATGAAGACGGCAGTGAACCTTTGGCTTCCATAAAAGCTGGATTATTTCTTCAAAAGTTAAAGACACTCCCGTTGTCACGAATGACGCACCGAGCAGTTTAGTGTAGTGGTACGAATCTGAACTTCATTTAATGGTGTCTCCGGCATGAATGTCGAGGCTGGGCGCGAGCTGTCTTGACCGAGGTTTTATCTGATTTTCCAGTCACTCCAGGGAAATACCGAAACAGCATTCCTCGATTAAGTCAGTATCGCTTCCTTCCAAACCGCTTGCAATTCATAATTTTACCAATCAGTAAAAAATCGACGTTTAGCAGTCTGATATAGGCTACTGGCAGCGCAGAACATTAAATCCGATGAAAAGGGCTTCATACAATTTTTCACCGAAAAGTATATTAGCTAATCAGTTCTCTCATGCAACGCCTTAGATGACTTACGCATTTACTGCATTATTAAATCACTGACTTACAAAAGACTTCCCTAATAATAAAATCTTAGGTGGCGTAGTAAGGTTGGCTATATATTTGTTTCGAAGACAGGTGCACGCGCACAGAATTGACTACACGTTTTCCTTGTACGTCATTAAAATGTCCACCACATCGGAAAATATTTTTAAAACTCAACTTCTACATGTTAATAAATTTCCAACTTTTGTTATTTGTAAGTGCTTATGTTTTGACAGATGATTACATTCAAATAAAATCACGAAAATTTCGATTTGCCTTTTAAGTAAAGTCTAGCATATGCCACATACGAACCAAAATTAAAGTTGGTAACTCTAAGATTTAACCGAAGTGCGTTCAAAGAAGTGGATGTGTGGAAAGACAGGCATTATCAGTCAATGTGCCTTCAGGTTAATAATTGTACACAAAGATCGTCCACAGGGTTAACACAGTATTTTGATGACAGAATTGAGCAGATGGCTTTCAGTGCGAGGGTATCAGATGTGACAGGGGCGGAACATGCAACGTGTCACTTGCTGTGGTACGACAGCCCAACAGTGTCCCTCATGACGTTGAAATCGCAACGTGGTAAGCGATTCAAATCGCGATGTGTCACAACTGTCATCTGCGTTAATTTCACTTCTTTGTGCAGTGCATTCAATTTCAGTGTTCGCATTTCATGTGAAGATTCTGCTTTCTTCTCCTTGTTAAATTTTACAGATATTCCTACTATCACGTTCCTTGTCACTACCCTCCTTTCAACGTTTCCCCTTACCATATTACGATAGATTTCTTGTTATATCCTATCTTATCCGGTGTTTCTGTCCTCGCACTCTTCATTTTCCAGTCTCTCGCTTATTTTCTGTCTACTATTTTTTCTGTTTCCCAGAAGTTGGTATATTTTTCCACACCTCGCGTATCTTTAACCCAATGGAAGTTTCTTTTCTTCTAAAAAGTTTCGTGACGGCGACTGGAAACGATCGATTTCAGCAAACATGAGAGGAACGTAGCATTCCGACAGTCGTTCCTGTGGAGCAAGGGAAAGCGGAGACGGGAGGATCTAGACTTCGTCTTATATAGAACTCAGGTTTGGGGGATTAGCGAAGGAATGATGAAGGAATGGAACGAAGAGGGTTCATTCCCGTAGGATGAGGAAGAACAGTGGTAGATTGCGAGTTCCCATTTTCTTCGAAAGCGGAAATGAAATCTCTTCTCTCTACCGCCATTTTACTGTAGAGCTTTTACTACGTTTCTGAGCAACACAGTCAGTCCGGTACGAATCATGCTGTAATCTGATAGCGATATTTACGTTTCTCCTTCACTGCTTCATACAGACTCTTAGGTGTGATATTATAATTACACGCATTAGAGGATTAACTCCTAGGGATACCGAAAGCAGGACAGTTAAATAATTCTCCAAAAGTTACAATATTTAACCTGTAATTTGAAGTAGTTAATGTTACTAGTTGAATGCTGACCCTGGCCTTTTTACAAGATGTTCTCCTTGAAAACTAGCTCTTGTCAAGTACACTGATATTATAAGTTTGGTAATAAGAATATATAATGTAAATAATTTATTAATATAAATACTCATTATAAAACACTTCTATAATCAGTAGCAATCAAGCAATATTTTTTTGTGTGGATATCTACCTTAAATAGCCTGTGGTAAATAAACAAGCTTACTTTTAACATTATGAAACTTATATATCGAAATTTATGTGGAAGGTTTTAGAAATATATAATGTGGCTGTACAAAGAATCGGATTCTTAAATATGCAAAACCTAGCAGTATTTATTCCGTTATTTCTCGTGCATAATATCCCTGATGAAGTTACCTGATGTTAAAAATGACAAACGAGTGTAATCAGAAGATAGTAGAAGTCCGGTCAGGTTGCCCAGGATGACCGGAATGTTAAAAATAGTGGAGTGTTGCTGTCCAACATCAGATACTGATTGATTGAGGCAATTTGATGCCACGAACTTCCGTAATGACGTTAATCTACACGCTGTATGATGTGCACATATTGGTGACGCGACGAAGGATACATCAGTTAGTCACAGCGTACTGTGTGACATTCCATTGCTGAGTTACTCACTAGTGACGCTTGACAGCACCGACTCCCAGCTGAAAAACACTATGTGTATTTAAATGTATTGTCAAATTGTCATTCTGCCTGAAGAATTTGTAGCTTCACTCATCGAATGTGAAATCGAGGTGAATACCGTGGAATGGATATGTAGCACTCAAGGAGAGACACGAAATACATACCACATTTCAGTTCAGAAATTCTAGAGACGAGAAGACTTGGAAGCTGTAGGCGTTGATGGGAGAATGATGTTTGCGAGAACTTTAAAAAATAGTCTGTGAAGACGTAGACTTTGTTCATCTGGATCAGAAGAGGATCCGGAATTTTATTAATGCAGGAATCTCTCGTCAAGCTGAGTGGTTGTCAGCTTCTAATGACGGGCTTTCCCGTGTGGCCTTGATTAGCTGGCTGGTAAGTCGGTATTTCTATCGCAACATGTAGTTACGTGTTACGTTACGAGGCTCTTGGAAACACATAGGCCTACAAATACACTGGTTTATTGAACTTCACTATCTAAATTAAGAGGTTACGTACAATAATCTGACGTAATAGAACTAATTACATTATGTTATTTTAGATTGTGGGTTGGCTAAGCAAAGGACATCGAAACGAAAGTGAAATTGTATCAGTCTGTTAATCAGAAAAATCAAATATTCCAAAGAACAGGACTCACTTTAATGTTCTAACGTTACTAAGATAAGATTTTTTTTTAACTTTTCCAATCCTTTTCGATTGTCTGTAATAACAAGGACCATATTCTGTATATGAAAAGAAGTCTAAACTGCCAAAGAATTTCACGCTTAACTGTTTTCATCGGGAGCAATTTCACCAAAGAATGCAATTACGTACAAAGTCCCTGTGGAGATGTGGGAGTTTTTTCGTCTCTTATGCTATCTGGATGAAGAAGCAGACCACAATTCCAGCTCTTTGATCAGATATATTAAAGATGAAGGAAATACTCATCTTCTTCCTTTACTTTTGACTACCTTATTTCAATTCTCACTACAGACTTGAATCAATATAAAAATGGTTGTAAAAATGCCTAGATTTATAAAGCTTGAGTTCCAAGCAATTACATAATAGCAGATAGAATGTTAAAAAATACTATAAAAGATCATCAGGATGTGAAGAAAGCAATTTTATCAACATTATATTTGATCGATTTTTACGTAATGACAAGATTCATAATTTGAAGCTTTAGCCACTATTATATTCAAAATTCCTAAATCTAAGAGAAATGGGGCGGGAAACATATCAAGCCAGGTATTAAGAATGCGTGGGAAATATTTGACAGAAAAAACATAGAAGAAATTTAATTTTGATTTTAATAAATGGAATTAAAATATTGAGAAGGTTTTGGAGCAATAAAGAGAATTTATGTGGTTTAATATTTTTCATTCATGAAACTGAAAACGGAACCAATTTGTTGGCTGCTTGGTACCACTGAATTTCTTCATGACCAGCTTTCAGATTTCCATTACTGCCCAGAGACTCTCGAATGAGGCTGAGACCAGTGTTACTACTTAATTTTTAGTTGAGAATACAAAGTAGCGAAAAAGAAATGATTTACTTTTTACGTCTTCCTATCTGTCTGTCCGCATGAAACAATTCAGCACACACTGGATGGGTTTTTGTGAAACTTGTGTTTAGAGTTTAGTAATATGTGTCAAGAAAATTAGTTTTGTTGAAATCAGACAACTTTATCAGATGCTTTACAAGACGACATTAGTATGCCTCGGATAAGGTCCCTTCGGTTTCTTTCCGAAATGAAACCCGTTTCAGATAAGATTGTAGAGAAAATCAGTACACAGTTTTCATGGTACATACATTTTGTTTACGAAGATCATGAAGTTCTACGAGATAATTTCAAAAACAGGGCAGAACGAAACTTCATCAAACACAATATGAAAAAAGAAGGCTGGGCTTGCATGATGAGTGGTTAAGACAAAATATGCGTGATTTCAGGCTTCGGCTGCGGTGTAAATAATAACTTTGCTCTCCTGGGACGTTACACAGCGTAGATTGATAGTTAGCTACTGACATTTTGGGACACCCTGTTGGTCCCTTCTTCAAGGGCCAAAAGAGTCCAAAGAAGATCCCTTGCACTGCTTGGGCCATACAGTCCAGGAAGACTTCTTAGACTGCTAGACCCCTGAAGATGGATGTAACTACCAGTCTAGGCTGCGTATAATTCCAGAAGAACGAAGATCCCAAGAAATAACTATGTAGGGTAAAAAGTCTAATTATTTTTTTCTTCGACCAGATTAAACTTTGAGGTTAAAATGTGTTTTGCATGAAGGAAAATTAAAGGAAAAATACAGTCCTAAGATTTAATACTTACTGTTATATCCTGGATTGTATTTACGCTATAAAGTGTCGCCCCGTAATGCAGACTGACATTTGTGTTGGTGTAACTTGATAATCATCTACGTGGACTTCGTCTGGTGACGTAACGTTCCTGTGCAAATAACTATGTTTAGTAGAATTAACGAACAAATGTACAATGTTTTGTTTTATATTTATTTTCACGTGTGCATTAACTCGTGACTCTTAGTAAGAGTCAGGTGTTAATGCACGATAAAGTTTTATGTAATTAGAATGGGCACGCTTGAGAATAGCATGTAGATGCCGAAACATGTCGGGAAAAAAGTGAAAATAAATATAAAACAAAACATTGTGCATTTTTTGGTTAATTCTACGAATATATAAATATATGCACGGAAATGAGCTACGTGAAACTACTTTTCTTTTGTCCTTTACATAACGCGTGATTAAGTAATATAAAGACACACACACACACACACACACACATGTATCATTTAAGGTTTGTTGCTCATATTTGGAATTTAGAAGTTGGCATGTAGATAGATCATGAATATGCGTATGAATTTTATTGAAAATATTCTTTGCAAGTCAGGAATTACAAAGTGTTTCGTTGGGCTGAAATTTTGTCGTTATGTATACAGATAAATTAATAAAAAAAAAGAAAGTAGGCAAATAATCAGGCTTTAGAAGAACTATAATAACATCTCCCTAATACTACGGTCAGTATTTTTATAATACATATACCCTGTGTAAACAGCAAAAAAGTGTACACTGCGTGAATAAAATTGAAATAACGTTTGAGAGGATTTCGTTATTCAAAGATCTGAACGGCCTGAGTGATTCGTTTCACCTCCATTTCCTCTCTTGTTTGTAAACGTTAGTCAACTTCGGGCCAATCATCTTTACAGCCTGTAGTGACTCGGGTAGTCATTGAGTTGCAGAAGTCTAATTTGTAGAACTTTGCTTTCCCGCCTCTTATCTAGAAGCCTAGACACAAAATAAATGAATCTGCATTACTGCCGGTTGCTTATGCCAACGTATTCCATTATCGGCAAGGTTGCTTTTTATTTTTGTATTAGATGAAGAAGAAAGTACAGAAATAAAAAAATTCCAAGTAATATGTGTATACACGCATTACCATCAGAACCCATTAGAACTGAAATAATCTGCACGTTGGGAGAGTGTATTTATCTGCACATTAAGCAGACTTTCTGCGTGACCACAGAGATTATGCAGGCTCAAATGGGATGACAAGATTGTCAAGAATTGTGAGCCAAAATGACCAGTACGGAAGTGATCGTGGACATTATCAGTACGACTTCCGGAGAAAAGTAAGGTTACTTTATGTTACAGTAACAGACATACTTCAGCGGTGTACCTAGGAGATTTGGTGCAATATGCAGAGTGTACCGAAGAACGCTGCCCTGCGTATGATTTACATGCAACTTTTTTATACAAAATTGTGACATATAGATTTGTTTTTCAGATATACACACTTATCTAAATCTCATTTATAACAAATATATGCAGAATCGATTTGACTGGCGCATCGAAAAATTTCCTCAACATATTTGCATGAAAGCATGCGCCAACCCGGATACTAAAGACGGCTACGATAAGTCAATTTTCAGAACATTTTAAGTTTTATTTTATTTCCCAAAAACCCATTAACTATACCCCAAATTTAAAAACTGTCTCCAGAAGTTTCCCTTCGAAAAACTATTAATAAGTTTTAACGTCGATTTTCGTTACTTCTTCGTGTTCTGTGGCCTGAATGCCGAGTTATTTTATCCTCATTTGATTTACTTAATTTCTCTGGTACTGCTTTGTCATTGTAATTTATTAAATGGCCTTCCACTCTGAACATCTTTACCGAACGCGTAAAAAAAACACGAAAACTTTATAGGTCTCGGAGAATTGACTTTACTTTTTAAGAAGTATTTCTGACAATTTCTTAATTGAAATTTTTTACGGCTCCGTCTTTTCTTAACAATAAAACTGCACAAAGAATCTGTTGGGAAATTGAGCAGATACTAATCCTGAATATTTTTGTTGGTATTTGCGCAAATTTTAAAATACCTTCTGCCATGTTAAGGAATTTTGGCTGCTCCAAGAAATCCAGAATTTTTGTTCGGTGTTTGCATTCCTGAAAGTCCTTGATTAATGTGAGAAATTGTGCTTCTTAATTCATGACATAAACATTAACTTGAAATAATTGTTCTCCGCTGTGTAGCCTCCTTTCCAACCTACCGACAACCAACAGCACACAAAAAAAGTCGAAAGTATGTTAACTTTCCCCAAGTTTGCCGCGCCAGAATTTTGGGTCTTTATTAATAAATTGATGATATTTAGACCTAGAAGTAAGCAAATAATATGTTTACAAGGTAAATCACAAAACCTAGTTTCGTAAAATGAGATATTAAATTCGCGCGCTGTGTACGAACTTGTTACGATACGGTTGGCATTGCTAAAGCGTAGTCACGCGGATTCATTTCTCTCAAATACGCCGCAATTGGCCCGAAAAGTGGGTCTTTTCTCTTTGTTTATAAGTAATATGTTGAGGGTTATGGGGGGGGGGGGGGGCTCGTGGGCCCTCTGAATTTCTGGGCACCTATAATTGCCTATTCTTGCTATAAGATACATCCCTGACCTACGTGAAGTTGGGCATTGGCTGCGTTCTTCTCGATCTTTCGAGATCACTTTAATCTCAGCTTTATCACCTTAATTAAATCAGCTGATGAACAAATTCTGTGTGCCGCTCTGGATTTTAAACCTGTTAATTTTAAAAAGAACTCTGACTTTATAATACAGTACAGTAGTGTATAATAAAATAATCCATACAAAACTACAGTTACAGTAACAATAGTACTCTTTGCAGTACCAAATATGTACTAGCAAATACGTCTGTACAACAAAGATCCTTTGTTTAAAAGTTAAGACCCAACTTGCCTGATCCAAATATTGCGCTGCACTGAGCTGTGACACATATAACAAAAGACGCCTATCCGATTCTTTGAATATCTAGGTCAGCCATTCCCTCACCACTAATATTCTGCGTCGTGGGATACTTGTCCGCTTTTCTATTATGTAAAGCGTAGGGAGACAGTGAAGTTCAGGTTGCGTGGCGTAAAGATCGTTCAAGGCACATACCCAGCAGACTGCTCAGCGCTTCAAAAGCCATTGGATAAACGGAGGGATTTCTAACCTTTCAAGAACCCAGGTCATTAAGATGAGGCCACTGTTTCTGCTATGTTTTTCTGAACAACACAGGAATGAGGACGACTTAAAAAACAAAAATTTAATTTTTTTCTTCCTGCTATCCCTTCTGTAGCATAATCCTCACTTCTTCTTATACATTTTCTACCACTTCTTAAAAATCTTGAATCCTTGTCACCAACATTGTTTTTCTCCTCGCACAATTTCTCCGCTTTCCTTCCCTCTTTTTCCACCTTTATATTATTCATGTTTCCCCGTCTCTTTCCTGCTCTCTTTCTTCATATTAATCCTATTTATTTTCTGCCTCTCTTACTCCGCTTTATTGTTCTGTCTCACTTCCTTTCTCTCGTTCTTCTTTCTTCCAGTTTCAGATCGTTATTTTCCAGCAAAACATCAGGAGGCAGAAGTAAGTCCGAAGGTTCGACATGTTTCGAATTTTCGCTGAGTCACTAACCATTTACAGTCCACTGTTAAATATAGACACCACTTGATATAATAATCGGGAACTTTGTACTTTCCCACGTAGTAGCTATATTTAAATGTATACAGTATGAGGTTTTACCTTCCTAAATAGCATTACCAGATTGGTTCCTGTAATGGATACAAATTATTTTCCTCATGAAGTAAGAACTGAAATTTTATAAATATTAGATAAATATCATTCTTCATGGGACTGAAAACTTTCCATTCTCTCAAGATGATGCATTACCATTTCAGTCAATTACACCCGGCAAATCTATTTGAAGAAGCCACTGCAGTGCTTTCTACCTAAAATCAGACTATATCACACACACGCACGCACGCACGCACGCTTACACTCATCAAGTGAGTATATATACAAAATTCGAACATTTTTATAAAGCATTAGTACTTTAGGCGTACACTCGGGAGGCGCCTGATGTCTGCATTATCAACAGCAGGCCGAATATTGTCTGTCGTAACATATCGTTACCGAAATGCCTTGCATTGTTGTAGGCCCACACATTGCATCCAGCAGTTCAGGAATGAAAGAGTTGTATGCATAATGGTGGCACATTTCATTTCCATGCCATATTAAATCTATGACACTGACGGCAAAGCGTCAGTTTAACAGGAGTCTGCGTAGTTCAAATTTAACACGACAAACTGCACCAGAGTATTTACGAAGTCCAGATTATTTCTGGTTTCTGCCCTTTGAATTGCAAATAACGCTAAAAGTTACATATCCTAAAATGAAACTTCATCATCTGCTAATGGTTAAAAATTTATATTCAAGTACAAATTTATTAGTGAAAACATATTGCCTGAGGATTCATTGTACATTTTCTGCTACCTACTCAAAAACGAAATTTGCCTTGCACTATGGGAATTGGAGCACAAATTATTCAAGACACTTATTTACTTCCGCGCAATTTAATACATCATATTTATTCGGACAATTAGTGGAATAGCCTAGACAACTTATAAAGGATATGCTTTTTAAAACTATGCAGGCAGTCCAAGCGTCTTTGTTATTTTCGGGAAATTATAATTTTTAAAAATTTATTTTATGGAAATCATAGGCTACATACATGACTCGCAACATGTTTCAGTCCTCACCTGGATAAACCCAATCCACTTTCCCACAGAAGATTCATTTAAGATTTATTTATGCTATCTCCCTTTCATTGTTCTAAACAAAAAATTAGGATTTGATCCTCCTCTCTTAAATGAAACGGCAGATACAAAATGTGCCCCAAGTTTTAATTTAGTAGAGATTAATTGCTTTATTTCCAATACTGAAAGTTATTATTATTTGGCAAATTTATGTAATAACAAAGTCTTGGAGAACACTCCAACTTTGGGAGCTACAAAATGTATGTCCTCTGTTTAATGCTTGGTTCAATGAATGTAAATAAAGTGAGATTTAAGCCATATATATGGTTGGTTTGGGAAATGGCTGTAGAATTCGTGTTGGAATACCTACGGAAAACAACTTCACTTCGTAGATATAAACTGTAGGATACAATTCAAATGTACTTGATCTCAACTAATTACGAGTGTGGGGAGGGGATTCAATTAGCCCAGGATACAGACAAGTGGCGGAATTTATATGAGAAATAAGTTTTGGAGTCTCATACAAGGAGGAATTTGTTTATAGGATGATCAGAGAACATATAAAAAGTAATGTCCAGCGTCGGGATTGTCACTTAATTAGTTAAAAAATACGAACTAATGAGTAGCTTGTGAAAAATGGTATTGTTTCCTTTGATAAGATAAAGCCTGGAATCAATAAAAGGCCTATGTCTGACCTCTAAAGGTCCTTTTCCTTCCGGATGGCTGGGCCGTGCGAATCGTGTTACTCGACTGATATCTTCAGAAACATGATAACTTTGCTTGTCACCCTGTCATTAATAAGAGAAGGTGTAAATATTTTTACTTTCTTGTCAGTTTTATTGGTCAAAATTTGTAGGCATTTTGTCGGTGTTCTTTTTGGAAATAAATTCACTTCTCCCTACGTCATTGAATGCAGGCTATTGATAACTGGAGGAAACAGTAAAATTAAAATAAATGCCAGTGTCTATGGGCAATGGTTACAGTTGTGACCAAAAATTCGGACACTCTCCATCCTTTCAAGATTGAACCTACCAAATTATCGAACGCTGTATGTGCCTATTTTTTCACGTACAAAAGTGAAAAAAGAGAACATACACCGTTACAAACAGAAAATCTATATCTTTGGGCGCCAGAAAAAATCTAGACCGTCTATAAGTAGTCGTAACATTATACCTCACCTATAAGAAGTAACTATTATTTTAATTTAACTGACCCGTACAAATCCTTAAAAATACCTTTTGAACGCCAAAACTGCATTGCCACTCAAATATCAATAACAACCGTCAAATAAAATCGTATAACTGAAAGAACCGCAATAAGAATGAGAAAAGTAGGCGCAATTGAAGCTTTCAAGGTACATCTTGATTACATTAGCACTGTTGGAATAAAATCGAAATTTGACGAATTAAGGCAAAACCTCACGTAGAACCAGACAGCAAGCTCCAGAAACCAAAATCGTTAAGTGTGAGATGAAACGTTAGATCGGAGTGCTCCTAATGCCCTAAAACTGCAAAAATGTTAGTCAGCAACTAGTGAATCGAGAATGTTACAAACATCGATAGCGGTAAAACCCCTACGTGAGAAACACTCTGAAACACAAAAATCTTAAACATTTGAATTTCCATAAGGTGGTCAACGGCATGTGTAGTGCAAATGAGCACAACAGAAGAAGTGACAGTGTTTTTCAGACACTTTACTAAGGCGGAGAAAATTCTATAATATTTTTTTATCAATTTGCTTGTACAAAACATATGTGCAGATACAGTGCCTCTTCTCTATCTACAATTGGATCAAAAACATAAAACTTTAGCCACTCTGAAATTACAATGATATACGCATTGATACATACAATATTTCTGTCCAATTTCGATTTTTTGTTAGATGTTGGCCAATATTTTACTGATGTATTTTAAGCCGCAACCCGACAAGCATTCTCCTAAACTTGTGTTATGGATTTAATAAATTATGCAGTAAGCAATTTACGTTGTCCTTCGAATGTGAGTTACGGTTCCAAAAAGAGTTAATGTGAATTAATAAAATCGAATTTGCAACTTTTTGGGAATTTTGATACAAGAAACTCTTACGAATAAATATTCCATAATTTATCTCACACAATACTATCCATAAATTCATAGTAACGAGAAAACATTGGTCCTATTATAGCTTGATGAGATCCGCGCTCTTCTGGCATATTACGCGGCGTCATGTGGTAATTGTTTACCGACGTTTCGGGACAACTTATCGGTCCCATAGTCAAGGTTCAAGAAGTCCAAGAACCTTGTGGCGGGAGTCTGAAATCAAGACCCGTGTAGCTTGTGTTCTATCAGAGCATAGATTTCTAAGCAAAACAGACTTGTGTTAAATGAAGCAGCATTCAATACATCTACTTTTAAAGGCACAAAAATATCTGTTGAAGTTAATATCGCGGCTGTCTGTACTAATGAGAAACTTTGCAAACATTTAAAATTTTGTTCATTTTACATAAACATAATGTGCATGCCGAAATTAACACAATGTAAATCTTCAAAATGATACAAAAGACTTTATCATTTACAGGATAGGAAAGTATATGCTGTGTAGGAACTGGAGTACAGAGCTCTACTACTGGTCTTTGTTTTGACTTTCCTTTCTCCCTTTATAGCGTAACATTTCAAATAATGATTTGAATTGTATCAAATAAAGTATTCTGTACTCGAGAGTTTATATTCTGTTAGCTGTGGTGCTGTATGTTCAAGCTTTCAGGGATCGTATATTGTGGTTTTGATGTTATTTTATCCGACGTTTCAAAGAATATCAGCCCTTCATCTTCAGAGTCAAACAGTCCGAGAATAATGACTTCTTGGACTGTTTGACACTCACACGGCAAAAATCCCAGAAGACCTGAAGCTTCCATTTTAAACCCCAAAGAAAAAATGGACTTGTCTGCCCCTTCTTCTGCCCCGGCCACCGTCTCGATTGTTTCGCTGAAGGTAGGGATCGCTTATTTTTTCTCCACCTTTCGTCTTGCCGCTGGCGGTGTTCTACGAATGCTCGGGTTCTAGCATCGAATTTGCTTAAATTTTGATTTAGTTTTGACTAGAACTCTTACAGTTGAACAATGTCAAGCTTTGAATTCTTTTCTTCACTTTACTGTGGCAGATTCCACTCCTTTCGCGCGCCGCGATTTGCTGCCACTCGCTACTACCCTGTTAACTTTCCTCAGCTACCCAGGTGTCTTTCCTGAGGGGAAAGACAAACTAGCTCAATATCGATTCACATAAGATTTATCTCAGGGAATATTTCACATGTAGTCTACTTTAGTCAGACTTTTATTGCCTATTAGTCCAGCCACTCAGGCTATAAAACACACGTTAATTTTAATTTATTATAGGCCTACTTCATAGTTATAGTGAAAATGTTATTATCCATATTATTATTCCGCTTACACACTTTACTGAACGGGAAAATCTTACGTCACAGCAGTTGTAGTTTTAACGTTCAAATTTCTCACTTTAGACTCCCCAAATACACAACGTCTTAACTCTTTTTAAACACGGAAATCTACTACTAGCGTTTCATTCAATATTCCCACCTTCTGTCACGAAAACAAAATCCTCCTAGAGATTTTGAAAACCTACCCACTAGCCAAATATTATAACTGGATATTATTTAGTGTATATTTTGTTGTAAGACAATAAGTTTACTAGCGTAAATTAGGTTGGTCCAAAGTGATCTGTACACAACAGAAAAAGGCCGAGCGCAGTATACGTTCTTCGTCTCTATCCCGCCTTAAAATCTACAAAAGCGTTCCATTCAAGAAAATGTCACAAAACAACGTAAATCCCATGCACCAGAAAACTGCAACTTTCGAATCTCTGCTGTGAAGAAGCCCAAGGAAGTAACATTCAGACTTGGGTAATTCTTAAGATTAATGTGACAAGCTGGAGTATTCGTAATTTACAGTGACACGTAGATGTTATTTTTTCTAAAATAAGTAAGCCTGAAACCCAATCTAATGGTTAGCACCGATTAATTAGTCACATTTTAAAACAATATAAATGGAAACTGCAGTACAAATCCCTTATATACTGCAGGGGTGTATACTCAAGTCAGTCCGAATTCAAGCACAGAAACCGTTCAAAATATAATATTTGTTAGCTTCTGAAAGGTCGTAAAGGAAGACAGACCGCGCTCTGCACAAGTCAACTGGACTACTTCTCTTCCTGCCTTTCCGCTTACCGTTCTTAGTGGTTTGTTTTTCAAGCAGAACGCTGTTTTATCTGTGTTATCTATCGCTTGTGGTAGATCACTAAATCCGAACACTACAAACAGTTGATAGTTACTCTCCTAAAAATTATAAACAAAGGCTGTGTTCAGTGCTGCAGCCCTTATTTTAAAGAGCCTTTCAGGTGTCCTGAGCGATAAAGGATGATTTCATAAAATTACTGAATAGATATTGTTTGCTAAATTGTCAGTATAATTTAAAAGAAGGCCGGTTCCTTATATCTCTGCAAAAATGTAAGCTGCTCTGCGCACTTTCAGTGGAGTCAGACCACAGCCTCTGTTTTTCAGACTCACTATGCTCATATATAATCCATTTTCTACGCCAGCAGCCATTACACTGGCAAGCCTTAAATTTGTCGGACTGTCCTCTTATGCCTCCAGTACATACCTGAGAAGGAGTTTTGCAATTAGGTTTTGAAGCGTTGTGTACGGCACTTTGAAAAGACTAGCAGATCTTCGAATCCCTTGATATTGTCTCGTCTGACCGTTTGGGAAGGGACTTTCCGTAAGTTTTGTCCCTCTACAACACATGGCGGCATTTACAGAAACAAGAAGAGAAACTTTTTGTACTGTTTCCCTTTATACCGTCCATGTGATCCGAATAGCCCCGCTTTTGAGGTTTTGGAAGTGATGAAAGAACGACAAGTTCAGTCGGAAG
The DNA here is from genome assembly GCA_013340265.1 of Coptotermes formosanus. Classification (NCBI taxonomy): domain Eukaryota; kingdom Metazoa; phylum Arthropoda; class Insecta; order Blattodea; family Rhinotermitidae; genus Coptotermes; species Coptotermes formosanus. The sequence goes on along the minus strand of BLKM01001619.1, from coordinate 5,369,690 downwards.
TAAAGCATCAAACAATGCTGTCTGTCATTAAGAATGTTAACTGCTCGTCTTCTGTACATGTTTTAGTGTTTATTAAGACATTCTGTGTTATTATAAAATTATCAGACGTTATTCTGAAGCGATAATGAGGAAGACGCAAAGTAGCTTACTGTAAAATACACTGCACTGCTGATCAAGAAGCTAACAATGAAGGAATAAGTTCCCAGTATATGATACACATAAACAACTGCCTCTATACAGACGCGAAAATAGAGACTGTTGCTTAGTGGGCCTGTGCCATATTCACGTTTCTTATTTTCATCTCAATAGCCTTGTTTTACCACACAATGTATATACATATATATGTACACTTATCCACACAAATCGTTCTTTAAATAATCGAAAGTAGATGATATAGATACAATTATTATTACTAATTATTATTCGAAATTTGCAAGCGTGTAAGTTTGTTAAAAGGAATTCCTGTGTAAGACCTTTTTTTAGTTTTCGGAAAAAATAAATTCGAAGCACGAGAAAGTGTAATGATTTAAACGGGATTTGTGTCACAAGTCTCTGGCTTGTTGGTATTCCGGCAGACAAAATAAACTGACTGGTGGTGTGATGAACGGTTTCTTCATGTTCAAGAACATTACACCATGGATAGAAGGTACAGACCTAGTCTACTAGGAGGTCTGTGGACGTAGTGGCGTCCTCGATTTTCTCTTAATCGGGAATATTGCAATCTGTTACACCGCTGCAAAGTCACTAAAACAGAAAATTTCTTACTCCGCTTTCAATATGTACCGCTATAAGGTTACAAACCTGACAAACGAACATAAATATATTACTGAATCTAGGGGATAAAGGAAGAACGCAGCTGAAGCAGAGAACAGTGATGCTTCATTCACGAAAATATGTTTTGAGAATTTGTCAGATTTTCAATCAAATATTCCGCCGCCTTCTGTTTCTGTTTCCAGACTGTACAGTGATAATAACATCAGGGATTTACTTGCCCGTTTATTGCGAAGGAACCTCTGATGAAACAAACTTTTACTTTCCATACCTCTAACTCAAGATCACCCAATATACAGGGATTTACTTTCGTTTGGCACTAACTACAGGGTAGGATTATATTCTAGTTAATACGTCAGGAGTTCTATTGTTGCGCGAAATTAAATTCTTTGTAAATAGAAAGGTGGAGATGTATACTGCCATATATCTTTCATCATCATGTTACAGCACTTGAACAGTGGATAAAATAAGCTACATGTCTCTCACTTGCGTTATTTTTTTTAGTCGTTAAGTCCTATCAGACTTCATGAATATCAGAATCAAAATGAAAAGAGTCAGTATTTGATTCTAATAGTTTTATGTTGTTAATTCTATAAAAATAATTTTGTGGAAGTTTCATATTATACAGTTTTTTTCTGTTTAAAATGTACTTTAAATTGAAGCCAGACGTTGATGCATTAAACAAAATTTTGATTGGAATGCATGTACGGCCATAATGGACAAATGTGAATGTTTATTTTAGGACCCCAGATTGTGACATAATTCAGTTAAGTAACTGTCACTGGAATAAGTTCTTTGAACAGAGTTCGTTATGTGGAGAGGAAAGTATGATCTTTTGGTCCTCAGTTAGCAAGACAGTATCCAGAATCTGTAAAATACAGGGTATTAGGATTTTTGTCAAACACAGCTTTAACTCTCTATATTCTCTTTAGACTCTATATTTAGTCTCGTAATTTTAAAGTCTGTAACATTTTTTAGGCACTGCTAGTTCACTTCACCAGGTAGTTCACGAGATCATAAGTGGTTTCTGTACAGATGAACGGGCACCAATAATCGGCTTCATCAAGCCGCAATAAATTAACACCAAACGTAGCATTTAGCAGAATGGTCAAGAATAACAGCACTGGGTCCAGGGACAGGCAGTACTAAACTTCCAGTGCCCTAGATCGGACCGTAAATTACAGGAGTTGTGATTCAAGCAATGAACACAAAGGAAAATACAAAATTTGAAGTACAAAGGAAAATACAAAATTTAAAGCACAGAGGAAAACTATACCCATACTAAACAAATACATAGTAAAATACTATAGAAGTGTGGAAATTTGTTGCCAAACCAAATTAATTAACATATGACATATTTTTGCTTAGTAAAGGGTTGTTTTTAAAATAAACTCATTTTTAATGTACAGTTTAAGAACTTGTAGCATGCATACGTAGTGAAGTCGTCGTTTATTTTTTTAGGATTGATAAATGGAATTTGTTTTGTGAGCATTATAGGTACGGGTGGTAATTATTTTTTTCGATGGTTCCGGCAATATTTTACATTTCGGAATACTCACAATAATGTAAGGTTGTATATTTACAAAAAGGAAGATTGTAAGTACACAGGGAAGTATTTAGAATGTGTACTGGCAATGTCTATAAAAGAAGTGTTAATTAAATTTATAAGACGTCAGGCAGTTTTTATTTTTTTAGGACCAAATACTCAACAATTAGCTGTCACATTTGGCAGGTGTTGCCTGAGAAATACTAATTCTCATTTTAGTGATGAACATGGTCATTCCATCGTATGTGCTTCCAGTTGGAGAAAACGAATTTTAAGTCATTCTTGATTTCTTTTTTACAAAAATTTTGGCAATGCAACGGGTGTAATTAGTGTTTGTGTACGTCATTTTTCTGCTACCATGTTTAGTCAGTTTACTTTCCGACAAATTTATCTCTTTTTTTTGTCTTGTTAAAAAGCATGACTTATTATTAGAACTCACCTACGCGGACTCTGTGTATTTTAAACGAGCAATAACACAAACATCAGCCTCCTACAAGCTGGTCAGTCCTTTTTTAACTAAACACTAGAGCAACTGACAAGGAAAGTAATGAGGTAAAGAAAGAACTGCAAAGCTATTCTTTGTCGTTTGAAAGTGGAAAGAGGGCGCAGACTTAATCGACCACTCAGCCCATAGCAAGGTTTTACGCAATAACTTTAGCCTGTATGTTATTTAAGCTTGTACGTTATTCTGTTTGCTTATAGGAAAACAGTAAACACTGCATTGCGTAATAATATAAACAAATATCGTACGTGTTTTGGGAATCAAGAAGATTTGAAGTTCCTTGGAAGAACTGAAAACCAGAATGAAGGCTTTGGTGGTTTAAACTACTGCCTTAGGGAAAACTGCTTTACACTTTTTTAAAAAGAGCCAATGCAACTTCCTTCCTTGTATTAGGCATTCATGCTTCTTAAGCCTCTTGTGTAATCGCAAAAGCTATAGTCTGTCTGGAAGTTGTATAAATTTATGTTAACAATAAGAGTTTTCAGACTGTGAGCTTTGGACTTACCATACTAGTATAACGATCTGTAGTCAGAATTAAATGCCCAGGACACCAAAACATAACCTAAAACTTGTGCCTCCACCCGGATATTTGTAGCCTGCTGCATCATGATATTGGGCATTACAAAAGTCTGTCTTTCTGCTGGCAATAATTGACATATTGTCACTGTTCCAGTGCAGAGATACGCAAAATTTCATATTGAAATATCAGTTTTCAAGTGTCCTTCATGAGGTACGAACTGAAGGTGTACACATTTTCCTTGAAATGTCGTGACCCAATTCACGAGCAACTGCGGGATTTATCCTCGCGATTGAGAGAGTCCACACGAGGGATAATGCCTAATTTCAGGAGATCCGATGAGGATCACGAAGAGGATCTCGGAAAAATATAATAATATAGGAAAAAATGTCACGATCAACAACGTATTTCGTTTGCGCTAAACCCATTCAAAAAAGTTACAGGAAAAGATTTCGTGTCCACCCCATGAAGTTATGCGAGGGGAGGAGACATACAGCGCCACTGTTTGTTAATCTCGGCACTAAACTGGTGTGAGTGGCCAACTTCACACTTCGGCCGCTTTAACTTCGTGAAATAACTATAGTACTTACTAAATAGATGGGAAGGTTGGTTCCAGAGCAATTTTGACGGTTTTGGAGAAGAGAAAACTTGTTGCTTCTGCCGGAATTAGAAACCCCGAACCGTCTAGCCCCTAGCTAATCGCTATACTGACTGCGCTGTCCTGACTCCTAAATAATACTAAAAAGTTAGGGTGGGGCTATCTATGTATCTGAGATCCATTTAGGTTTGTTATAGGAAGTATAGGCTATGCTACTTTACGTAACACGCTAGCTATAATCCACTTAAGCCTCTAAGCAATCAGTTATTTAGACTTCTTAAGTAAATCATTGACCATGGATATTCTGTTGCTCAAGTCGAAAGGCAAATATTTTTCAGAAAATTGGATATAATATTCGATTACATTTTTTAAATTTTAGGCAAAGAAGTGCTATGTACTAAAATCCTCTAAAATCTGATAGACATTCACATGTAAAGAACCTCCCAGGATCTATGTGCCGAGCAAAGAAATACGTATGAAAGAAAATACTTGAAATGTTTCACACAAATTGGTGTTATTTTTAAGTTCCGAACTTTCAAGGCCAATAAAAATATTATTTATGTTTTCAGGTTGCTTTGAAACGGCAAACCAAGTAAGGAAACCAAATGCATAGGCCTATGTGAGAGTCTTACCCTGTAATGGATTTGGCACACTTCACCTTAGGCGGCCTGGATAATTCAGTCATTATAGCGACAGGCTATGGACTGGACGACCCAGGGGATATAATCCCGGGGGAAGCGAGGTTATCCATGCAGTCCAGACAGGCTTAGAGGCCCACCAAGCCCCTTGTACAATTGATACCGGGCCTTTCCCAGGGCTAAAGCAGCTGGAGCTTTATGATGACCACCGACCTCCTTCTAGCTTTAAGGTTGCAAACGTGTAAACGCTGTATCGCCACTTACCGTTTGAACACGCAGAGGCATAGCATAAACTTCAGTTAGGAAAAGTTATTTCGTGGAGATATGTTGATTTCAAACATGTCATATTTATCGCATCAAAAAGTGTATAGTTAGGTTTGTCTAACTATCTATGGTACAGAGTTCTAGTAACGACTCTGGCAGCACATTTCTTCTCCCATAACAAAAGGCCAGGGGGTGTTGACAGCTTTAATAAAACAAGCACACGTCAATTTAAAACGCCTTATTCCACAATTGAAACAAAATTTCTCATTGAAACAATTTAAATTTTTTTCAAATGCCACAGGAAATAAAGCCCGCATGATGCGTAGTGAATAACAGTAGTACGAAGTAGGGGCGGAATTATCGCAATATTTCTTACGAACAATTGAAAGTTATCCATGTTCCTTGCAGTAAGCGAGTCACCATATGTGTTCCAATAACTGCACTATAATTAGATACAATAATATACAAACTTGTGGTAAACCTCCAATATGTTTCAGCCTGTATCGGCCATATTCAGTGAGGTATTCAAAAAAGAAAAATAATGGCATAACCGTTACTCATACTGACTCAGCACGAGGAATACATACGCCTAAACGGCGGGAAGGAGCTAATAAAACCAGCAAACAGAAGAATATGCCAAAATTTTGTTATGTATCTCATTGTATCAGCATCAAAACCTTTTAGTTAGTGAGTAAAATACACGCGAAGACAACCCGCTCTTCGAACGGCTATACTCGTATAACATTCAACTGAAACACGCAAGCGCGATTAAAACCTGGCGATTCCGCTTACACACCAATACGACACACTCGCAGTGTGCATTCATCCATGGTGATATAAGCAACTACAGGAGACACAGGATATGTACAAATATACCTGCCACTTCTTAACTCTCACAATATTTCTTTGTATATATTAACACATGTTCATATTGCGACATTTTCAGGACATATCCCTGAAGACTGCGGTGAATGTCTGCACTAGACATTTGCTTGCAATTCGAGCAATAACAATTACAACATACATCCTCCATTATAATTTTAAATTTTTAAATGATCTTAATATTTGTATTTTAATTCATTACTGCACATCTACGGTATAACTAGCCATGATTCTATTTTCTTTGTTGAATACCTCACTGAATGTGGTCTAAAAAGGCTGAAACATTTAGGAAGGTTACCCGATGTTTTTGTATTATTGTGTCTGATTATAGCGCAGTTGTTGTCATATATATGCTAATTTCTTACGGCCTTATGAACGTCCAAGAAAATCTGTTAGGCCTGAACTTAAGATGATCTTAATGACGTATTGTTATATTCCGATGCTGATTTGATTTCTTTTGCTAACCTACAAATTTAATAACTAGGTCAAATGCACAAAACATTTTGCATACATAAATGGAGAAACACATTGCAAAGAATACTAAAACCAAAAGAAGCCTTGCACCATTAACAAAAATAAGGGAATTTTAATGAAATTTAAGAGAATAATATACTCAAAATAGGATTTTAATTCACTTCAAGAACTGTCTTACACCCTTTTTTTGAACACAAAATATATAGTACACACGTATACATACATACATACATACATACATACATACATACATACATACATACGTATGTACATAATATACATATATATGGAATCAATTTTATAAGCTCTTCTGAGTGGTTATCAAAACTTACTCACCCACTCTGACCCCCAGCAAAATATAGGAGCGGTTGGAACTATCAGCATACCATACAAAGGGACTGTGGGTGTGGTCTCTGTGACTAATGTGGAACCTGTCATTATTTCCGTGGTATAAAGCTGCATTTTTTCCGATAAACTTTCTATTCCAGTCCACGTTTTCACTTTGACGCTTAGAACGACACTTTTCGAATTTTGGCAGAGAAGATGTTTGTATTTTATATTTGCTTAAAATCCCCAAATTTAAAACGCTGGCATGGAAAGAAGCAGTAATATTTCTCCTGAATTCATACGAATTTCTTTGGATCTTCACAGTCGCAGCAATAATCATTAATTTTGGATGCCCGACATAAGAGAGTTTCTTGAATACCACCAAGACGGAACAAAGCAGACCCAGCATCCGCTTTATCAACAGACTAGTGATAGACTTTTCACTGGTGTGGCAATTTTAATTTTAATTCAAAACATTTGTATTTTGGAGTAATTTAAAAAATTGTATAATAGCTAACATAAAAATTTATTTTTACGACAATTTAAATATTAGAACTATCAAGGATCAACATTATACAAATATTACAAATCAGGCTTCCAAATTCACTGACCTTCCCATACTATGCTACTAAACACGGAAGGATCTAGGAAGGTTTGCTTAAAAACTGAGAAGAAAATAAATGGGTAAAGAACACCAGCTCGTTCCAAATTATGACTAGATTATCTTGCTTTAGTTAATGACATTTTCGTACCTTGTGCGCCATTACAATGAGAGAGTGAAACAACAAGGTACACATTTCATAAGACATTCAAATATTTGCCCCTTTATATTCTTCTGTTTGGTGACTGACATGATATCCTACCATCTGTAGAGAGTTAACGGTATTATTTGTAACTTATGAAATTTATATGTTTTATTTGAACTTTGAAGCAAGTTAGTAGCAGTACGCTTATTTTAACAAACGAATGAAAGTGGAAGTGTTTAGTGTGACTGAAAAGGGGAAAAAAAATTGAGAGCAGGAGCTGAATAAATGTGGCTAAGAATATTTTCCGATATGGCGTTTTGGATTTGAAGTATTGAAACTCAGAGTTACATTATCAGAAAATTACTCAGTTCTCACTAAAATCCCCATTATTTTTGGACATATGAAACATTACTTTTACTCACCACTGATACGGACACCTCATTTCTTTACTTTGTACCCGTCCCTCTTCTTATTCTTTGTGCCCGGTTGGTTAATAGATCTTCATCCTTCATTCAGAACTCAGCGGGCAGTGGATACTGTCTCTCCCAAGGACTGTTTACGGAGAAACCGGAGGTGTGGGACAGCCCCTCACAATAGGTGCTGCGTGGTCCAGACAGCGTATGTGTCTCCTGTTCTGATGCTCACTGAATGTAGGGGGGTTATAATCCACTATATAGGTTAGAATTTTTAAGATGAAACTTCAAACTTTCAGAAACATATGTCCGAAGTTTATGATGTACAATGGTATTTCAACTTTATTCTTAACAGATCCTCGGTTTAAATCACCATATTTCTAACTAAAGTAAAAAGTTTAACCGATAGGCCTATAACACAATTAATAATCCAACCAAGTACACGTTCAGGCAGACACAATTTGTCACTATTACATAGGTCTTGATTTACATTAATTAATGCTGTGCAGTAGCTTAGCGACCAGCGCACGCACAACACTCTTGCATCGATACTCCAATTAATTTCGTGGATAACGGCATTTCTTGTTTAAAAGACTTCTATAAATCACGCATCGCTGAATCGCAGCTATAACTGGCTTAATCCACTTGTCGCGGTATCAGATACCAAACCCGCCTGCGAAAAATATCGGGAGACAAAAATCCATGCGCTGTTTTCTCGCATAAATATTTCTGTTGGCCAACCAGTTTTTCGTCTGTCTCATACAATCTCCGCGTTCCATTTCACAACTCCAACAACGTACATTATTAACCTGGAGGCTTGAGGGGAAATCGCGGAGTAAGTAGACAAAATATTCGACGGCCCAAGACGAATATTTATCAGAATTTCCATGTAAAGTTTTAAAATAAAAACTTTACACATCCAGGGGGCTGGTTTCCGGAATCGAACCTGGAAAGAGCGGGCTCAACTCAGTGGTAAACTAAATTAAAAGTATAAGAAATGTTAATCAGAAACACGTCCACAAATTTGTTTTGCGTCTTGCATGTATAACATTTCTCCTTACAAAATTCCAGGCACTGTCTAGAAGCTATGATATCTGTGGAGCATGTCACATCCCTGGTAGCATTTAAATTCATCGTGTTCCATATTTATGAACTTTATATGAAAAACTTGATGTTCCTTTCCCTTTTTTGTCTTATTTGTACAAAATAATTGTGTGGCTTTTATGAGCTTTTCAAAAAGAAGTTTCGAAGGCATCCAATACCCTAACATAAATCATGCAAATTATATTCCCTTCAAATGAAGAAAATCAGGTTGATGAGGCGGTCATTTCAGCGGCTAGTGTTTGCTTTAAGTATTGGACATCTTGACTGACGGCTGTAGTGGTTTTCATGTGTAACTTCAGCGAAAAGCTGAGCAAGTATCTTCTAATGCACCATGATGACTACTTCGAAATAAATTTAACATCTAACTTGGTATTATGTTACGGAGCGTTTTGCTGTAAGCTAATTGTCTTTTATAAAAACTGAAAGCAAGTATCAGTAGCTCTTGAATTTGTTTCAATGCATAAAACAATAATGTTGATAATGATTCGTGAGACAGGGGTTAACAAATACTGTTTCGTACCCGGGAATTCCCAGATTTGATTCAGAGCCCAGATGTTGACTACCTTAATTTGGGATTTTCCTGAATTTAATCTCTGCCGCCAAGAAAACTGAGATAATATAACGACCCACGTGCACGTCATAAGGCTGGCGGCCGTAATATTCGCTCGCTCCCGAAGAGCATATTTTATCGGCTGTACATTTATTCTTAGTGAAACCCAGGACATACATTCATTTGTACGTATGGTGCCATCTGGTTTTGCTGTAGTGTGTTTTTATGTTTGGTGCTTAAATCTTTGTGTCGTCTGACTCATATCTCACAAAGAACGCGATGTCTCACAAGAATGGTCACACAGGACGAAACACTTCTAGCGCCCTCGCGTAACCGTAAAAACCAATGAAGGCTGGTAACATTGGCAATCGTATTACCAAATGTAACGATAGGAGTACTTATTTATGGCTTTGATAAATAATTAAATATGGTAACCGGCGGCCGGAATAACTTAGTCTGTATAGCTACTCGCTACAAGAGGTCCTGCTTTTGAACCTAAGTTGAAGAGAGGTTTTCTGCACCAGTCCACACAGTTCTCGGGGCCAACCTAGCCCCCTGTAAAACCGGGACAGCGGTTTTTTCTCCCCCCCCCCCCCCAGGAGTAAAGTGGCCGGGGCTTAGCTTTGAGCAGCCATCAACATCTAGCGCCGAAGTTAGAGCAAGGATACAGCTTTACCTTGTAATCGCTCAAACTAATTCGTGTGTTTAGAGAGACTACAGCCTACGTCTTTTATTTCTGAGTATTAGTTGTAAGTGCTGCAAGCCTGGTAAAGTGGCCGGGTTACCTTAATAGTTGGTGTAGAACATTTGCTAGACGTCGCCTTGCCAGTAAGGTAGATTGCCTTTCAACCAGTTTAACAGCAATTTTTTTAATGGGCTAGGCGATCGGACAGACTTGCTTGTTGGAAGATTGTGACAAGTGAGATACATGCAACGAAAGAATGAGGCACCTGTAACGAGTCAGTACAGTTTATTCAAACAAGTGTAGAGCGAAGGACAACTCCTGTAAAAATTCTCCAACCTCATATCAGTAACCGTTGTTGTATCAATCAGTGACTTCTGCAAATTTTCACTCCATAACCAGCACCAGTCTTAAAGTTTTTGTATGTGGATTATATCAATTTATAAGCAATATGAACTAGAGCAAATCTACAATAAAAACCCGAAGCACTTCTCCTAAGGCATCAGGTATGTGTCTTTTATTAGAGAGCGGCTAGATAAGAGATGTATTGGCACTCCCCGTGTACCATCACTCAGAAAGGACAGTGGATGCCGCTAGCTACCTTTTTAGTAACTGAAGCCGGGAATCCAACGGTTACAATCTCTACCCTAGGTGTGGTTTCATGGCATGTTATGGGTAAAATTATTTAAACACAGTAATCCGAAGATCAATAGTAACATTACTAACAAAGAACACCATGACAAAATAGTACCTACGGCTACCCCACACACAGTTAACCAAAATAAAAAAGGCAGTTAAGGTAACGTTAACAGCCAAAGTACTTATAAGTATAGGTAAGTCTTAATGTTCAAAGTCTCTTACGTTTGTCCAGTTTTAACCAATCTTGAATTTTTCTCAACAATTTTTAATGAAAACCTCAATGTAAAATTTCACGAAATTCCGAGAAGCGAGAGCTGAGGTCTTACTTGCGGACGGGTGAGAAAAGGACGGAAAGATTGACTCATAGACAAGAAGCAGCTAGTAATCTCTTTCGGAACTTTGAGAACATGTTTATAAACTGTGTCTTCGGCCTCAGAGCCTACGTCACAGAGAACAAAGGCTCTCTCAGTCTCTGTTTTGAACGTAACGACACCAATCTGACGTCCCAGGTAACTACAGGAAAAAAAGCGTGGCTCACTCACTCACTCACTCACTCACTCACTCACTCACTCACTCACTCACTCACACATAGACAGTACACGTACCAAAGCTTCTCAAGTGCTAATTAATCATTCATATGCGTCCAGAAGCTTGATCGTATATAAATTACGCATTTGAGAACGTATCATTTTATCAGCAAGTAAGAAGTGACAGAAATATTGCACGTCAAAAAGGTACAGAAACAGTTCTTAAGTTAATTGTAATACGGACATCTAAATTTTGACACCAGTGTTTTTGTCACATCAAACTGCCGTTACGTATACTGAGTTTTAAGTCAAACAACGTTTTTGCTTTACATTTATATTACCATAGTAGGCCTTAACATCTGTCAGCCTAACTTTCAATACGTGGTGGTTTAATTATGAGCAGTTTCATTCTCATTCGCATGACAACATTATGTAAAATTGCATAATGTATGGAATGTGTGTTCGCATGCGAAATATGAGGTTCTCAGAACGGTGCTAATAAAGACTCGGGTCTCCTGCGATATGAATTCTTATCGTGGCCCAAGTAGTTCTAGACTATTTTAGTCCTAAGACCGATGGCAACAAGCACCTACGAAATATTTTGAGATATTTTGTAAAGGGCACTGCTTCATATTCCAAAAGAATCGAATGCACCTTGCAATCAAGGAAAGAGAGAGGATGACGGAAAATCTGTGAAAGTTACGTAATTTTGAACGTCACTTTTTCATCAACGTACCGAATTTGCTTTTCTAATATGCCTACATGTTATGAAAATCTATGACCAGTTCATGTGCTATATACATGTAACGATTGGTAGCACTAACTGTATAGAATTATGCAGTGCGGCAGAGGCACATCTGGTTGATCTCAATGAGAACCGCCCGCAGTATGATGAATTCTGCCTTCATAAGCTAGCACTTAAAACTTTAGCTTCGAATAGGGTGTAGAGAGTATCGTCGGTATATCTGTTTTAGCAAAAGAGGGAGAGGCGGTAGTTGGTGGTAGTTGTAGTACGTGAAAGTATATTCCTCTTTAATTTAGTTTGGTGTTGTTGTTGTGACATCAGGACTGGGTGAAAGCCCCCCGAGCAAGGCTTAAAATGAGCTTCCGCTTGGATCAAAGCAGTTGCGATCCATTCCCACCCCATCCACATACAATTTCATCCTCTCCCCACTTATACCGTCACTCGAAACTCCGCCTTTTATGGACAGTGTTCAACCACACGGAATGTAATTTAGAAGATATGCCACAATAACAGCTATGAGCGTTTCATACGTCATTAACAAGGACAAAGAATTCTGGGGAAAACGCGTGAAGCCAAACTTCCATAAAATTCTTCTGTCTAATAGTAGGGTCAACTGAAACTGTAAACTAACAATTATACAATAGAATGGTCAGTTTCTACGCATATTTCCACTAACATTTAGCGCCCTTGATATAATTTGTGAGACAAAACCTAAAATATTCGCAACATTTCCGTATTTGTGAATGTCATGCATGTAAGTTTTGCATGTAGAACTTATCTTAATTATTCACCTCAAAATATATCACTAATCTATTTCCAGTTGTTTAAGAGCTAGAAATATCAAACTGAAAATCAAATACAGGTTTCGCAATGTGTGTATCATAATTTTTGGTTATACTTTCTACAACCTTAAAACTAACTCTATGTTTTATAACATCACTTTGAACACAGTATTTTAGAACTACATTTTACGTGACTCTAACATTTCTTCCACTTCAGAAGGTTGAAAGGTCCCAATTCTGTTACCTTTTTCAGTTTTAGAAGATTATAATACAGGTATGAAAGTGATGTATCTCATAACGCCATGATGTCTGTACTACATTATATGGCATTCCGTCAGTTTGTCGAAAGGTTATACAAGGGAAATACAAACGAACGTGACGAACAATGAAGTACCGTTCCTTATGCATCAAGGACAGAGGCTGGTAATCCAGAACACTGAACTAAACGACAGAATGACATAAGGCGAACTTTAAAACGGAAACCGAGTCTTTCGTCTGGAAGTCCTGCCTCTTTCATTCTAGCAGCAAATCAGCAAATAGGAAACTTCACGAAAGGGCTGGAAGGTGCAGAGGTTGAAACTCCTGCTCTTTATTCCAGAGGTTCGGGAATCGACTGTCCTGATCTCTGCTCATACCTTGTTTTCATACGCACAGCTTAATTCTGGGAAAATATCTGAAACCCAGATTTAAAATACATATTAATAAACTTCAAACACAAGATTCCCTATTTCTAAAATGAAACGGTGTATCAGCCATGCCGCGCGTTGCCTATATTGCATCTCTGACACGACAAATACATCTTAAAACTGCTTAATGATTTTTCAAACCCAGTAATATAACTGTCAGCTCTCGGGCTGGACGGATTTATGGCAGCTGTTAATATACGGGTGTAACTCTTCATTCAATTGATCGTCTTCATATTATTCATCCCGCTCACTCTTGTATTGAATAAGAACAATTAGTTTTCAGCGGATCAAACTATTTTCTTTGCAGAATTCTTTGCAATGGCGCAACAGACCCTAGTGGACCAGGGCCTCCTCCTTATCGGGGCTTCACGATCACACTCAGACACAACACATTAGGTAGGACTCTCTGGACGAGTGATCAGTCCGACGTAGAGAGCTCTTAATTACAGCATTCACAAGAGACAGACTTCCATGCACCCGGCGGGTTTCGAACCCACATTCCCAACAAGCGAACGGCCGCAGACCCACGTCTTAGACCGCGCTGCCGCCGGGATCGGCCGAGTAATTTAAAAGCGCAGTAGTCAACGTGTATGAAGTAGTTGTGCTCGACTTAAAACTACGATTCTTCTTATTTAAAAAAGAACACAGAGAGCTCCAATGTAGTGTTGATTTTAAGCTTTCACTGTGACATAAGTACTGTTTCCTGGTTTTGGGGTTTTTACACGTTGTGCGAAGCGAATTTCCCGACGACGCTTCGGAACTCCTTGTGGGTCCCATCTTCACCATCTTCACCAGTGAAGGTGGGACCCACAGGGAATTCCTAAACGTCGTCGGTAAACTCGCTTCGCACATCATGCAAAAACCCGAAAACCAGGAAATAGCTCCAATCTAAGTCATACACAATTATCTTACTAGCTAACCGAATGCAGCTGACAACACTAAATACTTCATCTGTAGATTTAGGAAATAATGGCCCGTTCCATAAGCCGTTAATACATCTGCGGGTATACAATTCTTCTTCCTAATAGAAGTTGCGAAAGTCTTCTTCTTCTTCTTCTTCTTCTTCTTCTTCTTCTTCTTCTTCTTCTGGCGTTACAGTCCTTGGTGGACCTTAGCCTCTTTCAAAATTGTTCTCCACTGCTCTCGGTCCTGTGTCTTACGCCTCCAATTATTTAGGCCCATCTTCCTTAGGTCTGTTTCAACTGACTCCAGCCACTTTCCCTGGGTTTTTCGACATGTCGAGTGCCCTCTGGTTTGTATAATATTAACAGTTGCGAAAGTCAGGTGATGGAATTTCGGGACACCTCAATATTAGACTCAGATTCTATCACCGTTGTGAGAGTTAAGGTTACCAGAGCGGTGAACATAAGACCATGGTTTTCTGGGATGTGACATCGTTTACTTCGGTGGATTTTTAAGAAACTTTAGTGGAAAGTACCTGCATTTTCTTTCTTCAAATGAGTAGCACACATGAGCGAACTACAGGGCCTCACACTAGATGACAGGAAAATTTGCATTTTTGATGTTGCTGTTGTTGTTGTTGTTGTTGTTTTAATGAACAGGTTAGCTTATTTTGCTATTTTGCGTCAGAGTATCGATTTCTGAAATAATGTGGCATTACATCAGATGTAGCTTGGAAAATGTTTTGTGGCGACTTTGAATGTACTACCCAGGAATTCGCCAGAGTGAATGACAGATGCCACAAAAACTCATCGGGACATTCGGTGAAGATTCGAAACACGTAACTCCCGAATACAGAATTGCACTGTCACTGCTGGTGAAACTCTATCGTTTTTACTCAACAGACTATTAGGAAATGTAATGTTGCTGCTGCTGAGAGTAGCTCGTTTTTGCTGAAGAAGCTAGAGAAGAAGCAGAGAGATATTGCTATTCACACCGAATCCCTTTTGCTGAGCAGCCAATAACAAATGCGCAGCTGAGTAGCTTTCAAGGCTGACGTGTAATTAGGCGGTCGCCACTCTAAATGTTTGGTCTGAAATCTGATAGGCCTAGCGACATTATTCTTGGATTTCTTAGTTTCGCCATGAAAATAACGGTACAGAAGCTTCATACGTTATAATTCAGCAATCAAAATCTGTCAATATACATTGGTATTTCTCAATATGTTCGAGCCTCTATCCACATAAGGCAATGCACTTGGCTCGCGACACTAGGTGTAAGATGAAAACACGAATCAGTGTGACGAACGTTACATTTTAATTACGTAACAACGTATATAAATTTACGATTCTCTGCATGGGTTTCAACTTGGTACTGTGACTCTCCCAAGGCTCTCGTATCTAGAGTTAGTCTTCGTGATGTTTATATTTGTATTTTTCCGCGTTTAGCGAGGTATTTGTCAAAGCTAGGAAAGTTTTCCAACCTTGCGATGATACCGACGAAAAAACGATCATTCTCCGGCTAATTCAGTAACTTTTAATTGAGAGGTTTGAAACATTCCTAGTCAATATTCACTCTTATTATTTATAACACGAAGTGCTAGCCGACATTAATAGCTGCTACACGTGGTTACATTCACAAAGTGATGCTTGCAATACACCTGTAATAATGGCGAAATTTGTTAAGAAGTAGAGTCATGAAATTATTTCGAACCACACACAGAATAACGTCGCAACCGAAATTTGGATCGCGACCCACAGGTTGAATAACACTGTTTTATGATATAATCTAGGCGCGTATTCTTAAAACAACCTGGGTTTAACGCCTAATAAAGAATTCTTATTGAGTATGTGTTGTCATTTTAACATGGGGTGTATTTAAACATTTTTGTGATTCTTATAAAAAGGAAGAAATTTAAAAATAGTTCGAAAAACGCTACTGTGTGATACAGTCGAGGCCCGTGTTGACACAACGTGGTTCAACACAACAATGTTGAATTTTTATGTATGAGTTTATACTTTACATGGGGTATGTTACAAAATTTTTGTGATTCTTATAAGACGAAATAAATTTAATAAAATCAAGCACCGTAAAAGCACAAAAAGAAAACACCTTGGGTATTATCTATTTATCCCCCTTTTATCGGCGACTAATGTTGATGGTCTTCATTTCCGTACAATTCAAATATAGTATGAACGATGTATCTACTACTGCAGTGAAAAGGCTCTTAGTACAATTCATGGAGGTAATAACTTTCTAACAGAGTCTAGTGGCGAGAAGTCCCTTTGATTGTTCCGTTTTCATGTGGTCTCACGGTCGAGAGACGTTGTCAGTTCTTCCTCTTCATTAATGTGTAATAGACTACATCCTTCATATCCAAATCACAAAGAGGTTTCGGTATTTCTGAAATTCAGCACCCATAAACCTACAAATATTCCAAACCCTTGAATATTAGCGACCATGTTCTATCTCCATAAGGAAACATCCGTCCAGTGTTTACTGCAAGTATGTTGGACTGTTAACTGATTAAAGGCTATTCAGAATTCCTTTGTGTTATAACGTTTCTGTCGTCGAGTAGCATGTGCATAACTTTCAGAGATTATATAATATGTACAAGTATATTTGATCTGACTCGGAGGTTTGCGTCGTGTGGCTGTCGAGCACGAAGATGGAGGTAGGCAGGAAGTTTCCCAGTAATGTCCAAAATCATTGACTTTTAACATTAGACACACACACACACACACACACATTTACACGTACATTACAACGGTACCTCACTTCAGTACTGCTGAAACACAGCAGTAGTTTTTCTAACTGACTCGGTTCGGTCAGGGCCGGTTTAAGACATTTTAACCCAAAGTTCTGGGGCTTTACCTACGCCTAGTCGTGATCTGACAATGCAGATAATTAAATGTATAGATTTATATTCGAAACTTTGACACAACATCTCAGATACAACCAGCGTTACTGGTGCGTTCCGAAAGGTCAGTCCTCTTGCAATCGCATAGATTACGATAGCGTAAAATGGGCCCTGGGGTCGACACACAAGAAATTAGGTCCTTAGTGACGAGACGTAGCAGTAAATGTAAAAGAAACGCTGTTCCTGTACACGACATGAAGACATATGTGGGAGGGAGCTATACGTCCACTCATTCTTAAAGTCGCCACGTCGCGCCCCTGTCGCTTTACGTGCTGTGAAAGAGCTCAACTTACCCATTGAACAGGAGGCTGTGTGGGCTTCACATCCCGATCCAGCCCCGATACAGCACCCTCACATTTCTACATGTTTCGAGCCCTGAAGAATGCAATCTGCAATACGAAGTTTGAGACTGATGTCGTTGTGTTTCGCGCACTGAGAACTTGGCTACGTGAGCAGGACGAGGAATGGCACCAACAAGCCATACATACACACAACTGTTCCTCTTTGGTGCAGGACCGTAGAAGTGGAGGGAGACGTTGTGGAAAAATCGAGTATAGAGGGGAACCTTCGCACTTGGTAATGGGTAGTCTTCATTACTTAGGAATCAATATTTACTAAGAAAAAAAAACAAGAGACCAAATTTTCTGGGCCTACTACATCGACTGCTCTATTCCGCCTTCTCCTACGCTGCATTGTGTTGCAAAACAGTCGAGTACACACGTGCGATATCAGGGAGTTTCCAAGATTCTGGGTAGTATTCTTAGTTATATATTAATTTTAAAACACTCAGCAAATTATGATTAAATTTATTACAATAATAGAAGACAGGATTATCTTAACATCTGTGCTTAATTGTCATGAGTGCCAATATTAATCCCATACGGCCATACTGTAATTCGAGAAATGAAAGCAGTAATCATAATTAGAACGTGACAATAAGCGGTTGCAGCCTAGAAATTTGTTCGAAATTAAGCTCGCATACTTACAAAAACACTAATCACCAACAAATGCACAAAGAGAGTCCAGGCCTGCAGGCCGGACCACAGAGAATTCACGCCTCCAAAAACAACGCAGTACACAGTCAACAGCACATTCTCACGCAACTATAAAGCGCAACCTAGCGTAACGATAACAAAAAAGTTCTCCCTGAAGATGACCCAGCAGGGTCGAAACATGTAGGAGTGTGTTACGATTGATGATAAAACTCTCTTTGTGCATTCGTTGGTGATTAGTGTTTTTGTATAATATAGTGCACGGACATGGAACACATTAATCTCGCATACTTAGTTATGTTCAGAATTATTCTAATTGCATGCAAAGTTTCCCGTCATCTTGTAGTTTACAAAATGTAACAAAAATCGTAATCCTCAAATAGCAAGGAACTTAACCTCTGAAAACGTTGACTGCAAAACGTTGATGTCTTCAGTACAAGAGTTATGCATGCGGCAATTTCCTCACACACGTTTAGCGAGTTACGTGAACTTCTTTAAACAGAAGTTGACTATTACTACATTCGTTAACAAAATTACTTACTCCTTCTATTTCAACGAGAACTGATTTTTGTGACTGAATGTTTTACCTGTGCAGTATAAGGAGATAAGAACTAAAGCTAAACAACATATACGCTAGTTTGCAGGGTTCTTTCGTGCCCGTTTGTACGATTTTTCTTACTCTGTGCGTGTTTATGTCTGTGTGTCTGTTTATGTTTATGTGTCAGGCTCATCTTACCGAGCGTCTAAGGCATCAAGCAACCCGGCACATGAGTGTAATGCATGTATTATGGTTTCAACTCTATTCTTCTTATAGCTGAAGGCTGAAATGAAAATAACAGCAAAGTGGCGTATTGAACAGATACGATTTCCATTGAATGTTCATGATGCATTGGCTACTGCTTATTAAAAGCCTCTATTTGCTTAAATCGTAATGCCACTTTACTTAAGTACGGAGAAAGTAATATTTTTAAATTATATTTTCCAATACGCCTCTCTCGCTTTCAACGCGGGTACGGGTGATCCAAACGGCAGTCAAATGAAACTGTTGTTTTAGTGGGACAGAAGCTAATGTGTCACGTTTGTGTTTTTTTAATGAAATCTGAAAGGCTAATTTTTTTGTGTGCTTACGTAAGTATCAATGAGGAAGGTAAATGAGCGTTTTGTGGCAACAATATTAAGTTTAATGACTAAAACAAAGTCTGTATGAGACGAGCAGTTTTGTGAAGAAATTATGTAACCTAATTACACTGATCTGCTTCCAAAAATGTAAAAAAGTTTGCAAAATATTGAAATAAAAAATGAAAGGCATATGCCAATTTAAAGATAAAGAACCATTCGGTAAGTGACATTTTCGTAAGTAAATAATTTTAATGTGTATTTATTGCAGACAAAACTTTGTATCTAATTTTCTATCTTGCAAATATACTATTACGGGATATTTACTTTTCCAAAACCAGAACTTGTCATTTTTACTCATGCTTTGGCCATGTATTTCAGTTTACCTTACTCTGCTTGACGCTCGTATAAAAACAATGCGTTAATAATAAGAGACTTGAAATGTCTAATTATGTTATTCCTAATTAAACACAATTAAATACCGTCCTCACAACTTCAATTTAAAATTATTACTTATAAAATACTAGGTTACATATTTCGACCACCTAGGTGGTCATCATCAGGCCTCGTTACAGAATATAAGAGAAGAAGATTATTGCCAATAAGATCTTTTTTTGACATTACAAACTGTGAAACTTATTGTGTATACAATATAATTGGTACGAAGTATAAAGTTTAAACAGTTTTCAATTTGTAAAGTACAGCGTTGTAGCTGTAAGATTAGAATCAATATTTAAATTCATAATTTATATACGGTAAGTATATGGTAGATGTAGAATTTTGAAGTAGCAGTTTGAAGAAATTCTGTGTGAGTACTCATTGACTTTGGGTTGGTAGTTGGATGATGATGTTTTCAGTTCCCGGAAAGATATGTAGATCTTTGATGCAGTGTGTCGTATATGAGGTTATTGATGTGTGTTAGCTGAGGATCACTCCTGACGGTACGATCATTGTGTGAATAAATATGGGGATTCTCTGGGCGTGTATATTCCTGCAGTTTTATTTCCGGTAACAGTTCGTGATATCTTCTAACGATTGATGTTTTCCATGTTTTGTGGTTATCGGGTGTAAATATTCCTGTAGCTATGTCGGTTCACGATGTCTCTGGGCTGGTGATATTTCCAGGTTATTAAATGGGTTCTTGTAGACTTGTGCTCTGGATGTTGTGTGATTGCTTCTGTACTCTATGGTGGTTATGATGACCACCTAGGTGGTCGAAATATATAGCCTAGTATTTTATAAATAATAATTTTAAATTGAAGTTTTGAGGACGGTACTTAATTGTGTTGAATTTGATAATCTCACAACGGTATGCAGTCTATAAAGACATGTTATTCCTCTCAGATAATGACGAGACGGTAATGACATTGTCGTGACGAAATAATTTCTTTATTTACGTTCCGACAGAGCAGCCTAATGGCTAGGTAAAAAGAAACACGGATGTACAAGGAATAACGTACATTCATACATACATACACACATATACATACATACATACATACATACATACACACATACATACATACATACATACATACATACATACATACATATTTACATACATACATACATACATACATACATACATACATACATACATACATACATACATACGTACATACATACATACATACCTTGAGGCGCACATACATGAAAAGTATTAAAAACAGCACAAGTACAATAAGATGATGATAATTATATTACTTGAAGTAGAATTTCATCCATTTCTTTCTTATTGATCTGCTGACACAACAGCCATAAACCTAACTAGGAAAAGAACGTAGGAATATAAAAATGAATTAAAGAACTAAAGCAACAACAAATGCATGGGAGAAAATATTAAGAACAAACTGCGTTGAGTAACACAAAACATGATAGTATCAGAATTGTTAATTTGGAAATGATTAAGAAAGTGACAAATTTTCTTCCTGATTATATGAATAATTTAAGTGGATTAAATTCAAGCTATTAAAGTGCAGATTCAATAAACAGGGCCAAGTACGAATGAAGGACAAATATGTGAAAATACACACGTACAGTAAAATTGCACAACAAACATTACGAAACAGAAAAAGTGACGTAATTTTGAGCCTTGACGCAACATCATAATCGTTATGATGTTGGCGATGATAAAAAACAACATTTAATGTGGATAAAAATAACCTAAGAATAAAACTGTGAGCGTAACAAAATACTTTGTAACTTATAATAATCAAATCAAAGTAAAAACAATGGTGATAATAATAATATTTTGATAATGGAAAATGATTATAAATAAAGAATTGACCTTATTTCTGGATTGGTAATTTCCTTCACAGCTTGCAGACTGAGTTGTCAAAAATCACAAGAAAGAGACACCGTAACATTTGTGTTCGTCACACAGACATAAGCGTGGCATAAATTATATTTACAGACGTGCTCATTTGGTGGATGTACGTGAGACTACTTCTGAAGACGAGCATTAGTAACATACAAGACGGGGCGTTCTTGTGGCTTCACACACCACGCTAGAAAAACCCGCTGAGAATAGACGCTTAAGGAACGTTTCAAAACATTAAAACCAACGCCTAATTTGCCGCAGTTTTTTATGTGAAAATACAGCGCATGTTAAGCTCTATTACTCTGAGGAAACGACTTACGTTTAAGGCGTTTCAAAAACACTTACTAAGGATAAAATATAAAAAAAAACGAGAAAATCGTGCACTGAGAAGCTACATATTTTGTGAAATTCAGTTACTATTAAATTTCTGAATACATCATATTGATTATCAATGTAGAATAGCTGTCACACTTTATTTTTGAGGAAACATAAATTATATAACGCATTCTATTACGAACGACAGGCATTTATACAACTTTTTCGCCATTGTAATTGTCTTTACGTTGCAAAATCTAAGTATCACATCTTCACTTCTTAAAATGTGTTTTTAAAATCCGATACTTACGAATAGCAACACCTGCAACAGGCGTCGTATAATTTCTCTAATATTATGTTTAAGCATAATACTTGTGCCTGAAGCAATTAAGTGTAACCCTAGCGTAGCACTTGAAATTGCAACTAATATAATACACAGAATTATAGTATACTTTCATCTTCTTGTAAAGTTATAACTTAAGGACAAAAACTAAAATTAAAAAAAAAAAGTTATATGACACATACTGTGAATGAAAGGGCGGGTTTTCTGTTGGTTCTGTTAGATTTGTTGCCGGATTTTGCTTCCGTTATCGGAATATTTACTTGAATTTTATGATCTCTTAATGAATAATACGTACACTTTCTTTAACATGAAATGTTAGACGACAAATATATTTCAGCAAAGAATAGAAATATAGTGATTGAAGACTTTAGCATGTTACTGATTTCGCTAGTTCAGAGAAGAAAATATAATGCGGTTCGTCATAAATCATACACAGAGGAGTTACTTTGAAAGACATGTAATTAATTTTGAACCTTAAATACCTAATCCATTATTTGTATGCAGACTGTTACTTGACACCACGTTTGCATGTCGAGTGGCATAAAGCCAACTTTGAATTATGGTCCTAGCTCTTTAAACATTTTATCGGCCCACGTGCGCTGGGTCGTGACTGGCAGAGGCACTGCTGAGACAACTTCCCCGCCTGTCACCCCTGTGGAAATGAATTTTCCCATAGACATTGATCTCCCGGCAAATTATATAACTCTAAAATAAATAGTTCACCGATCGCGGTGGCCTTGCGGTCTAAGGCGTGGTTTGAAACGACTTCATTTCTGGGGTGCGGGTTTGCAATATGCTGAGAGCATGGTTTGTCGTCTCTTGTGTTTGTTGTGTTGGTAGCGGCCTCTACGGCGAGCTGATCACTCTTTTCAGAGGAGACTTACCGGGCGTTTCTGTCTAATGGTGGTTTTGACACCTGGGCAGTGAGGCGGCCTGTGCTCGAATAAGACTGCCGCTCTATAAAATAAATATTGTTTCAATTCGAAATATCTTCTCCTATTCTGCCTGAAGGAACCAAGTAAAACTGATAGGTGTTCCAAATGCATACATTGAAGCGTTTGCAAATATACCAAGATAGATAACATGGAGTACACCTGAGTAAGAGAGAAAATTATTAAATATTTTGTTGTTATGTTTCTAAATCAGACAACGTAAGTGTGACGCAAATGCGCCGAATGAGTTAGAGGAACGTGAGATTACCAAACAATAAATATTTGAAAAAAGTGTATAAAAATTATAAATGTTAAATTAAACCCCACAACAACGCTTGTTGCCTTTCGGATTCGTCATCTTGAGGTTGACTTCAACCCCTGAACAAACACTAATTTAACCTCGAAAGCCTATATACAATCACACAGCTAAATATGAGGTGTGGGACTCAATCAGCTCTTTCTATAACTCTGAAGTTCACAAGCAGACAAATCGATAGGTCCCGTTGGCCAAGAAGTATCATTCCTGGACGCGACGTGAGTCCTAACCAATTAATTTAGAGCGTTATACAATGCGAAATAAGAAACAGTCTTCACGACTTATAGATTGTATTAATAAATTATTGTAAAATTAAGCTACATGTTTCGGTCTTAGAAGACCATCATCAGGCCTACGTACAAGGATGGGTGTGTGGATGGATAAAGCCTGAGAGGTCTCAAAAGGCGTCTGTTATATTCAAGTTTTATGTACCAGTTGCTAAGTACCAATATGGTGTAACATACTACAAATACCATAAAATGGAGAAACTTATGTTAAACTTATAAGCTAAAGTGCAATAGTTGAACCTGTTGAACCGGCCTGCAGGCCGGACCACAGAGAGTTCACGCCTCCAAAAACAACGCAGTACACAGTCGACAGCACATTCTCATTCAACTATAAAGTGCAACCTTAGTGTAACGTTAACAAAAAAGTTCTCCCTGAAGATGACCCAGCATGGTCGAAACATGTAGGAGTGTGTTACGATTGATGACAAAACTCTCTTTGTGCATTTGTTGGTGATTAGTGTTTTTGTAAAAGATATCTGTTGGACCAGTACTGGGTAGTTAGTGCAAAAGTGTATCTTTGTTTTATTATATATGCGGCTTAAATGTTGATTCCTTGGTGATGTGAGGTGTTAATCGATGGTTCTGTTGTGTTCGTAGCCGAATGTTGGAGACCTTCGTGGTACCAATCGTTGTTATTTAAATCGTGGGTATTTTACATATGGCGTTCTTGCTAGAAAGGTATGGATTGAGTGGGTGTATATGTTGGAGGTTCCGTATGCTTATGCTGTGTTCTCGTATAAAACGTGTTGGAATGGTGGTGCTTTGTATCTCACTGGTTCCGTGGTTGTGGTGTTATAGTTGGCCATTTCGGTAGTTTGTTGTCCGTTTTTAGTTTCCGGGAATTTTGTGTGTCTATTGAGATTTTGTTGTAGACGGTAACAGAAACGTCTGTACTGCGTGGCGGATGTGGTGTGACTCACACCACATCCGCACAAGACAGTAACGTTTTTACTGTACTTTCTTGATAAAGATAATACTAGAGTTTTGTGAGCCATAGGTTTTGACTATTCTAATTTTTGAAATTTCCTTAGAATCTGGCTTTAGACACTACATTTTTTCCTCTCTGAAGACCTGCAACATATCTCTATGATTGAAAATAACGAAGACCTCTATAAATTTGAACTTTAAAGTGAGATCTAACAGGAAAAAGTACGATAATTTATTTATGGATTCAGTGCGGAAGTAAGAGTGCACGTATTTTCGAAATATTGTTGGGTAAAGCT
Organism: Coptotermes formosanus; assembly: GCA_013340265.1. NCBI lineage: Eukaryota > Metazoa > Arthropoda > Insecta > Blattodea > Rhinotermitidae > Coptotermes > Coptotermes formosanus. The sequence goes on along the minus strand of BLKM01001619.1, from coordinate 5,344,633 downwards.
GTATTATTTAATATAAGACTTAAAATGTTGAAATTTTTCATAATGTTAACTCATAAGCAATATTAATTTTTCCTAAGTCTATTTTATTAAATATAAATTGTGATTTTGGAAATTTGATGTAAAATTCGTGTGATATTTTCAAAGTTATTACAATATAATTTACACTTTGCTCTGAAACTGAAGCGCTAAGTATTTTCCTTTACTTTCCTTGTGGAAATTCATTTTAAACATTTATTTTGAAACATCGCCTAACTTTGAGAGAACATTTTCAAACTGTAACGATTACTTTCATTACCCTGCGTTAAGAAGACACGGTATGTAGGCATGTAGTTATTCTCGCTGCAGTAAAAATTAGTATCTCTCTTTTGTCACAAATGGACTTCATAAGGGAGTTGTCTTGCTGGCTTAAGGCAAGCGCATTTTCTTTCAATTTCTTTAGCTACAAGAAGCCGGAAGCTCTTTGTTGGGCTACCCAAAACAAAGGTGTGCGCGCTCGATTAGTCTTCAGAACTGGCTTCCTTACGCATGTTAAACTGAAAAAAGAAACGCTTTAGACCATATTTAAATTGTCAAATCACTCTCAATTAGCAGGCAATGTTAAGCAAGCAACTACCATAGTGCAAAGCACGTACACTTACTTTAGAATGAAATTTAGTTCACCCAACTTCGTGTGTGCAAAAATAAGCCCTTGTCATAGCCATGAAAAACTCAAACTCCAGTGTCGTTTGTCAGGTAGTATCAACACTCAGGGTAGAGCGTACTTTTTCCCGGGGTAAAGCGCCAGGGACGCGACCTTAACCACCCACCCACTTCAGGGCCGACGTTAAAGAAAGAGTAGGGCTATACATATACTCCGTCTCTGGGCCTTCATGGCATGTTAGAAGGAACAATTTTACCTTTTACCTTTGACAGCCACATGTACCTTTTTAAGTTTTGATGTGTGCGCCTATATTAAAGGAGGAATATTAAGTGCGTAACAGAATAACATGTTCGTAAACACGTTAAGGGCTTTTACGTTTCGAGATCTAAAATGTACATATTTTATATTTTACTTGCTATAAATAATACCGCGTGAAAATAAATTCCGACTTTCTTGTATGTTCTGTTGAGAGCGTCAGGAACCTATTTTGATTTCTGAATACAACGTCCGAAGTACATAATTAAAAATAATATAAGTTTTTCACTTTGTATGTGTAACAAGCAATAACATTAAGTCGATTTTAACACTTTACAGCTACTTAACACTTTTAGCTATGGAGAATTTTCAGCGTCTGGTAATTTCAAAATAAGTCCATCAGATCGGCTGTTGAAAATAAACTGCTTTATCTGATCTATGAGGTTAAAATATACATTCCATGTTTTCTGCGTAGTTCGAGAATTTAATGTGGCGCAAAACAGCACAAATCAAGGTATTGCTGTGCATAAACCTATCAAAAAAAGACGTAGAGGAGAACTGGAAATAAGCTGTAAGCATTACCACACACAGTACTGATGGAAGTGTGTGAAAACTTTCACATTTCCGTCGCGCGCCTCACAGCGGAAAGACACCGGAAGTTACTGAAAAGGAAAATGTGTAACACCAAAGCAGAGTGGCGTAGGATAAAACCGTTATTCATGTTGGGACTGGATCCTGGTAGTTCCACCGGCAGTCACCTTACAGACTGAACCATACCAGGTTTCAATATTACACTCAGGGTACACAAAAGTTTATTTGATGTGTCATAATTAACGTTTATAACAAATTACCTCTTTCGAACACCCAATATATTCCACTGCACATGCTCGCTGTTGTAGCCTTCTAATTAAAAATGGTTCCCTTTACAGGAACTTCAACTTTCCGATGGTGCGAAAAACGGCTTTTAAAATTATCACCCATTTTACGCAGAACAGAGAGAAGTACACAGCCAGCCCTTAACAAATTTCTGAGTTTAGGTAAGACGTTATTTGATTATAATAGCTATTCCCGAACCCTCTTATTCCTGTATTTTTATTTGCCTCTTTGAAATAGATAATATTCTGTATTACTATAATAAATGGGATTAACGTTCTCTAAGGTCGCGTGGAGGTGCAGGGGAAGGCAATTCAGTAATGGATGGACTTCGCAGTGGAGCATGAATTAATATGATTACAGCATCTCCGGAAGGCCGTTCTAAAAGTAGTAGTCTCTTCAAGTCGTTCGTCTTTCTCTTTTCCTTACCCTGGTTTTAGATTCTCTATATAAGAAGGGTAATTCACAGAGTTTCTGCTGCTGGATAAAGTCATTGGCCTCGGAGGCCAAGAAAAGCATTCGAAAGATTCGTGGCATACAAAAGTCATTTCGTAGATTGTCCGTATCCTGTAGGGAATGAAATGATGGGTCCGAGTAGACGGTTGTACGAGTTTCTCCCTTCAGAATCTAGTCGGACTTTTTCTCTTTTATTTAGGACTGATTACTTGAGATTCACCCATGTTTGCCCAATTACAAGATCCTTATATCAACTTATATTGAGTAAATTGCCTTCAGATAAAAACTGAAAAATGCTTATATTTCAGAACGTCATTCGTAAGGAAGTCTAGATGAAATAAAAATACACGTAATTAGATTGGAAAATGGGACGGATATTTTTGATGTTAACATCCCATGGATACCTTACACTTAATTTTGACAATTTTTATTGTTGTTATAGAAAGTGATTTGCTTCCTTATGCTTATTTCCTGTTATCATGTTTAACCATTAGAAGACTACAAGAAATTTACATTATGTAAAAATATAAAATTTGTACTTCACAGAGAAAATAGTTTGCTTACGGTACAAAGAAGAATCAATGACTTCTGTAATGGAAAATATTGGATGGTTAGCTCAGAATCATATGAAACGAATAAATATATTATATGGAAAAATAGAAACAATTTTAGTGTTAAACTTCCCAGTATGTATTAACTAGTAGGTCGTCAACATTTAGATGCAACTAATCATTCATTTCTAATAGGCTTCACCAATAACTTATTTAAGGAAGACATGGTCAATAGCATTTGAGGCCAGCAACTATGTTTCGGACTACGAGATGTATAGAATATCAGGCACTAACATCTAAGAAAAATATGTTTTAAATAACATAACAGCCTATTTATGGTTAAAATTCGTAAAGGTATTGTATGTTTTTGTGAAAATAGGCCGTGAGTCAACCGAAGCATTCCAATTCCTTCAATTCGACTCGCATAAAATCTGTAATACATTACAAGTGTTCTTGAATGAGAGCAGATGAAGTTAAAAGGATAGATTTGGTTTCGAATAATTGATTTTATGTTAATATAAATTTTTGTGCTACTTCTGTAATGAAAATTATATTGCACCGATATAAAACAAAATTAAAGTCCTTCCCCAATTCTCGATGTAGACCATAGTGTCAAGTTTCATCAAACTCTGTGAAGTGACATCGGACACAAGACACTGCACAGCCAACAGACGTATAGAAGTGTCTTTAAAATGAAAACTTACTTTGTGCAAACAAGACACACTACAAGACTTTCATCACAACATGAATGTGAACACCGCTGGATGATACTGCTTCAGAAGTTAAGTTTCGAAACTCACCTCATGATCTGTAACAGTTCGCAAATATCCGTCAGACTGAAGAATATTGATAAATCCAAATAACATGTAGAGATTTCAGCCCGGAGGAAGAGCAGCTGGCCTTTGGTCTGATGCTTGTAGGAAGCACAGACATGGAGAAAAAAACAGACGTTTGTGCCGAGTTCCCGCAGCCTGTAACATGTTTTGGATAATGTGATACACATATACTGGGGGAAAATGCTCACGCAAGATTTCCCGATATTGTGATCCTCCTGAAAAATAAGTTGAAAATATTATGCAATATAAGGCATGACCTAAGACGTTTAGTTTTCGAGATACGCGTAACTATCAAGTGGGTAAATCACTTTACAGTAGTGTGATTAGCCACGAATTAAAGCGCTACAACAGGACTCAAATGCGATTCAATCAACGTGGATACAAACACGAAGAAAACTGCGACGTGCTCGTAAACCTTGATGCCTGCAATAATCAGCCCGGTAGAGCTACACGGGATTATGTGACTAATTATCACTCAGATGCTAATATGTCTTCACAATTGGAGCAGGGTCTCCGTGAGATGGTAAGTGCAACACCTACAATGCGGGTGAAAGCAATTGGCCGAAGAAACTTATGGACAGCTTTGGTAAAACGTGTAATTATAAACTGGATCAACCAGTGTAATAGTAACAACAATAATAGTATGAAAAATGATGACAGTGTCAAACAATTCATGAGGAAAGCAACATAAACGTAGTCAATACACTTTATATGTATCAGATTAATAATAACTTTGATACTACATACTATAAACATTTATTTCCTTAATTAAAGTTATCTTCAATATGACTTCGGAACTTACTTTGTTGGAGTTACAACTGAGGCAGACTCTCAGTTTCACGCCAATAAATGAAGTGACATATATTCAAGTGTCTGAGTTCAACAGGAAGGGAGATAAGACTGCTTCAGAAGGTGGAAGCACTTTGCGTCAGAGCGAGATGTGTGCAACAGCTTACTCGACACGCTTGTATTTCCATTCACCTTCCTCGTCCCACCTAATGTCTGTTCTGTGACACAGTTGCCGAGTTTAGGTGTACGATGTCAATGCAGCCTATTGCAAAACAAATCACAGAAGTTGTATTAATGTATAACAAAGAGGCTGTTCTAGAATAAATACCTCGAAAAACAAGTGTATATTCATGCCTTGACAAAGAATGCATACAAATGCACAATACGCAAGTATCTAATAAATCATTCGAAACTGTGGGAGAGGTAAAATATTTGAACATTACATTTACAAATAAAAATTTCTTTCAGGAATAAAACAAGAATAGAAGAAAGCTATGGAATATGTGATACAATTCAGTCCAGAACTTCTACATTTCTATTTGCTGTATAGAAAAGTAAATTTAAAATATATAAAAATAATTTTGCATGTTTTAATAAATTAAGGGGAAACTTCATCTTTTCACATTATGGGAAAACATAGTCCATGGCATGGTGTTCAATCCTTGGTCAGTATATCTACTGTTCAGACTGAGGTTCTTCAGCGGGTTGCTGGAGTCCCTCCAGGCAAATAACAAGATGTCATTGCAACTTATGAGACAAATATTACGTTCATTTCATTGTGCGCTAATTATCTTAACAGTTGACGCTGTATGCAGACATCACTGATAAAGACTATAAGTAAATAAGAGTAACAAATAACAACCATTTTGTTTCACGTCATGAAACGTTATAGTTGCATGAGCAAATAACACGAAAGTCAGTTATTCACATAACGCAGGAGCTGTTTCTTTATGTTAGAAGCAATACGTGGTCTGTTTCAAAGCTCAATTCAGCCAGGAACACGCAGTAAAATCCACTCCTCTCAAACATTCTTTCTGTTCAAAATAATGATTGTAAGTTACATTTTACTTGCGACAGAAAGAACATCAGTACCTAATCAGCATGCCATAAAACAGATTTCTCTCATATTTTAAAATATATTTAGAAAAACATTTCGCATGTAGTGATACTATCAACATGCAGAATTTAAAAGATTTACACCAGTACGTTCTGTTGATGATCTTGATACTTCACGGCCCATTAGATGAATCTCGCGAACGATACTTTGTGTCGCATCCCTGCGTTTGACAATTCGTGACACATGCCAGATAACGAATTCAATTAGAATCCGACAGGCCTAAGAAAATTTGGCTTGATGTGTCTTACAGGCGTTTACAGCCACATGAAAAATATAAACACAATCAGTAAAGAAAACGCAAAAAGAAATTCCAGGCATGCGGTAATTATTGCAGCTAGCACTGTAAAGCTAGAGCACAGAATGTCTACGGGTTCTACAGTGAATGTCTTTATAGCCTGAAACCCATATTTCAAAAGCTGCACTGCTGCTGTCGAAACAGCATGTGAAAGAATTAGAAATTAACAATTCCACACACTCACGAAGCTTAACTACAGAGCCACCAACTCTATGGAGCAGACTGCCTCTTGCAAAGCTGATAGTACATGAGCTACACGAAAAAATGTTTCATGGTACACGAACGTTCATTATTGTAAATTTTTATTTATCACCAACTACTACACTTTATTTACATAACCTGCAACATGTTTCGGCTTAGCTGTGAAGCCATCATCATGGAGTTATTCACTGTAGACAATAAGCAGCTTGTAGCAAGTCACAGAATAGTAATTATACGTATGTAATATACATATGCATAATATCTATGTATAATATATATGTATAATTATAATATGTATATTACATATGTATAATTACTATTCTGTGACTTGCTACAAGCTGCTTATTGTCTACAATGATTAACTCCCTGATGATGGTTGGATAGCTAAGCCGAAACATGTTGCAGGTTATTTAAATAAAGTGCAGTAGCTGGTGATAAATAAAAACGTATGTATGTAAAATAACTGCACGAAATATGCATAATATTAAATATGTTCATTGCTGTGTTTACATAATCCTGACACTGACCCCTCTCCTGAGTGTGAAGAATCCAGTACACCGCCCCCAATCCTACTTTTTGTGATCGATTTCAATATTATTCTGTCATTTGCACCTAGGTACAAAGGGACGCAGTAAAGTAGTTATTAGTCCTGCTCCTTATTAGGGACACACTTGGCTCAAATCTCGACAGGAGACAGGCTGTTCTGCTTCAGAATTGGCGTAGCCTTTCCTCACTCCCTCCGTGGAGATGTACCGAGTAGAACCTCGTACCAGACCAAAAGAGCCTCCAATTAAATCTCTTAAATTTTAGTCATTAATCAGAAAAGTATTTGACTCTACATAGTCTGAGCTACTGACACTGTCACTAAACAAACCATAAACAAAGCAGTAAGTAAACATGCCTTGTGCTGCCCAAGTGACTAATACTGGACATCTGCCTAAAATGATTGGAATTTTCGGGTCTCCTACGCGTGCTATATTCTCCTTCCATCTCACATGTCCTGTTTCGATCACCTATTAATATTTAGGGTTTAATAAAAATTATCGATTTGACGTGGATTAGATGTTTAGGCGCCCCGTTCTCCCCGTGAAGCTTGAATTAAGCCCTGCCGAAACTAAAGGTGAATGCAAGGTTACGTAAGACGTTTCCGTCCAGGATACCTTTTCGGCTTTTCTCTAATAATTATTGCTCTAGCATGTTTTTGGCAGAGTGGATGTAAGGGAAATTAAGTAGGCCTCTGACAAACGGCCCTCGTGATATAGCATCCTAACACATCCTTGGCGGCCTGTAGGTTGGGACTCCATCTCTGTGACCCAGACACTTGGCTGCTTACAGGGCAAGGAATTCGCGTACACATTACGAGATTCATTTCAACAAAACTCCAATGGCGCTAGCAATGGCTCCCTGGAATTGATCAATTACCCTATGTTAAAATAAGAACTGAATCACAACGCTTCGCGAACAGGTTTCTTCCCCGTCCTCTGAGAAGGGAGGATGGGCAACACCTAGTGAGTTGGGCCCGATAATAAAAGCCAGGAATTTGAGCATATCTTTCATTATTGGACAAAATTCAGTTCACGTCCCCGTACTCTTTTGCCTGAGGATGGAGACCAATCCTATACCCTAAATGTTGTGTTTTAATTCTTATTTTAAACAAGTTGTGAAGCCTTGAATAAGTAACCTTCTCTATATTTTTGTACTTCTCGTTTTTCTTCATCTGAACCGCTAACACGCTCAATATTTTGTCTTCCCTTAAGAGGAAAGACCAAGCTTGAAACTTATACACTAGCAGGGAGTATTGGAATTTATTTTAATATGAATCATTTGATTTTTAGTATAGGAGATTGCGGGATAATTGGCTACAGTGGTAGCCTGGCACAATAGCTATAACCCACAGGCAGAGAAAGAGAGCACCGCTTGTCAAGCGTACTCTCCGAGTGTTTCTCCAAAGAGCGATAAGCAAGGCTAGGTTTTTTGGAAGCTGTGAGCGGGGCTGGCTTTTATGTTCTTCAGGTAGCTTTTTCCCATTGCTTCCTAATATGTTGTACGTATAGAATTTCTTTACAGCAAAGTATGATATTGTTTCACCGACGAATAGTCTCTCATCTTGGTTATCATTGCAGTTATTCAGAATTGCAGGCTCACTTTCTATTTGAGGATGATGCACTGTAAAACTTAAAAATATGGTGACGGGAGAGGTGGTCTGACACAAGCTGGGGCTTGTTGACTCAGTGCGTCGAACTGACCCTCTTTCGACAGAAAGCCAATATTTAATTCTTTCACAGTTCTGGTGCTTAAGTACAAGGAGTGGAGAGGCTGTAGCAGCATATGTCTTGACGTAACGTTTTGAGAGCTGCGCGAAAGAATGAAATATCAGTAAGGACTGCAGTGAAGGATTTTCAAGTTCCTTTGCATACTTTAGCAAGATACGGAAAGAACAGCCGAGAGTGCCAAAGAAGGCACCACACATATGCCGTCATTTTGTACAGGGTACATTCCAATTCGACAGGTAAATTCTATTGTAACTCTAATCTTCGAATCTGCCGTTACTGTTTTGCATAACTTGTACTTCAAAAATCTGTTATTAATAAACACCATATGTTATGTGGCTTCCCAGTGGTGTTGAAGAAAATGTCCCCAGAACAGCAAATGTATGCTATGGCTTGTTTTTTAGGAAATTCATATACTCGCTTTCCAGGAAGGGACCGGTCGGAAGACTTTTATTACTATAAAACTGGCAACATGTACAGGGCCCTTTGACAGGTCTGTGCGTGTACCACTTAAAACATATGTAGATCGTGCGCGTAATGCCTGGATGACTGAAACTCCAGGCACAAAAATGACAATAAAAGGAATTCCTACTGTCATTAACTCCTCTTTGCATCTTGTCACTTTTCCTGCGAATGCAAAAGCAGGGTTCCAGTGATACTATCCACAATTCATGGGGGCTTCTGTCGCAGATACATCTACCTTTCTGGTATGCTACAGCGTCCAATAGCGATAAAGAAGCGCAGGATATATGGACCGATGCTCCTGGACCAGCATTATCAACTTCAAAAATATCACGCATTCTGATACCTCACAAAATATTACCTACGGCTGACCCAGAAAGAGTACGATTCTAAATAAAAACAATTAAAAAATGTCATTCTAATACTCTGTCAAAAAATTGTTTGAAAGAAAATGTGACACAGTGTTCGGCCAAAAAGAAGAATCGCTTTACATAAACAGAAAAGAGAAGCGTGAGCAGCACATTTAAAAAGAAAAAAATCAGTAAACCCAAAAACACAGGGGACAGTAACGAGGACTCCAATTATAATTGTCGCATATTCCAGAAGTGCGTCTAGAGAAATATGGGCTTCGTGCAGATACTGCGAGCTCCGAGCAAATGCAGTGCGCGCTGATGAAAGTCTCAAATTTGTTTATGTAAATTGCTCTTCTTTTACCGAAATAATTTAATGAGAAGTCAGAATTTATATTCGTCCTGGCTGGTGCTCCGCTATTGCTTTATTTCTTATGTTATTCATTTCCGTGTATATGACCAATATAGCAAAAGAGGGCCAACTTTTACACAATATTATTTTTTAATTATTTAACCTTTTTCTTTAGTTCACCTTCTACCCGACATGTTTCGGCAATAACTATGCCATTATCAAGGGAGCTACTTCAAATTACATAAGACAGTGTGCATTACAATGTGACTTATAAAATGTTAAAACTGTTAAAATGATAAAAATGTTCTGTAAAAATTTGTACGGAAGATTTTTAACATTTTAACAGCTTTGACATCTTATTAACTAAATAACACTAAGACTTATCACCCAAAATCTCCATTTGCAGTAAGTGTTTAACTCTGTACTCTATTTGTCCGACAAATGTAGGTCGTACGGACGAGTTTATTTATACACTCCTCTTTTTAGGAGAGACATGAATTCCGAAAGCTTCCCCGCAAGTACGTCTTTCGTAACTTTCAACAATATTCTCCGTGAGGTTTATTGTTATTTAAGCAGGTTGAAGTAGTGTTTTACATTTGTTTAACACAACATTTAATTTGTAAATGGAAAAAAGGGAGTAAAGTTATATAAAACTGTAACACGACCCTTATTTACGGTAGAAAAAATTGAAGAAATTAAAATAATGAAAATATGTCGTACTTTATTTCGACCGACAGTTCTTCGGAACAACAGTGATATATATATATATATATACACAGTTTCCATAATTTATACCCTCAGTGTACAAAACTGCATTTATTTTCAACGCTACAACTTCGTCCTGTAACTTGTCAGATATTGAGTAAGAGTTGCCAGTACCGATAACAGCAACATTAATTAAGGTTCCCAACACAGTACATAACACACTACAAACCGAGATTCGGCTGTGTGTCATGTTGTGCAGCAACTCAGCTTTTCTTCGGATTTTGTTTTAATGTTAGGCTGTATATTGGCGTGTGTGTGTTTGTGTCTCTTTGTATGGCTTTTCTGCCCTCTGCCATCACAAATGATGGAGTGTTGGGATCTATAATTTTCTTAACGTATTCTAGTCTTAGTTTACAATTCAAAGAACTGTAAATTAAGGGTATACTTCGACTTACAGGTTCAGTCTTCTGTTACCTGTATCTTTATATTACTCAAAGTTCGACAAATTAAATACGCACTTGTGTCACGGGAGAGAACTTTTATTCTGTGATGTAGAGCTAATGCAAAGTAACGAAAACTTACTCCTTTACTAATTTGTATAATTCCTATAATTGTATTTGCAGATGTAAGTACATTTTTAGAGTTTCATGTGTGTGGGATTTGCTTGTTTCCCAAGCCACGAAGTAATAAAGTAATGAAAATTTTACAATGCCCCCGGTTCTTGCGTGTGTGTTCATCTCAACGCGGGTGTCGTATTAAGGAAAACGATAAAGTGGGACATAATGTCTCTTCGCACCTCACTCACTCACTTTTGCCGTAATTACTTGGTATGAGTATGTTGTTGTTTCTGTTATGGCTGATTATGATATTGCTACTCGGAATTTATCTTCAGCTGGTGTGGTTTATTGTAAGAATATTTTCACGCTTACCCGTCGATTAGTAAAATCATCACTGAGACATCCGTAATTCTTTGCACTGAAGTGAAGTGAACACGTCATGTCTATGTTGGTGACTCATACCGAGTGTCGTTAAATGTTAAGCAGGATACACTCCAATGTTTTAACTTTGACATTGACGTAAAATGACGGTAATAGTTAATAATTTGTTCTCTAATAAATACCGCATCTAATTGAGATTAATGGAAAAAATGGTAGCAGATAATTTGCACCCACCTGTAAATTGCTGGCTGATGTTGCAGTTTTGGGATTATATTGAAGATTAAGTCTTGTTTCGTCAGGAATTGTAACAAAAATCAATTTCACCTTGAAAAGTGAATATAAATACTGGAGCTATAACAGTGGGTTTCAGACGAGGTAAGGGTACGTGGTGGCGATGCAAGCCGGTACGTCGCGGTTTCGATTCCCGATGGGGTCATTGAGATTTTTCATTGCCTTAATCCTTGAAGCTGCACTATGGTCCTGGCGTCTACCCATCCTATTACAGAAATGAGTACCCGGGTATCCCCTGGTAGCTGACAACCCTACCACCTTCATGTGCCGATTATTAGAAGTCGTGGGAGACTCAACTTCCTGGGGCCCTCTGGGCTTTAAATTCAGAAGGAGAAAATACGCAGTTTTGTTCCTCCAAAATTCGGTCTTTTAAAATAATATGCAACATTATCACTGTTCTGTTGCCTGCTTCGTACAACGACTTTACAGACGTAAAACCAAAATACTGAATTTACTCCGTCCCTTGAACTATGCACGGCAGCGACAAATATTAAACCGTTAGGCACAGAATTTTTGGATGCTATTCGAATTCTCATTTTAATTACGCAATTAAAATTGGATTTGTTAATCTGAGTTTTATTCCTTTAAATTTTAGGTAGATGCTCTGTATTAAGATAAGGTCAAAAGTGAACCATCACGAAGCCGAATAATGGAAACTTATGCTTCTATGAAATGAATAATAGCAAGAAATAAAGTGATCTTTCTCAAGGAAGCAATCAGTTACAGCCAACGTCTCCTGATTTTATCCTTTATTTTAGAACCACCAGGTTTTGTCTTTCATGAAGCCGTCTTCAGGCTGTACGTTTTTTACAAGACCATAAGGATCTCTACTTAATTTGAGGGGAAGGGGAAGAATTTAACAGGGCCAGAAGGTACAGCTATGCCACAATTCTCGGACCCAGTTCACGCATGTTACAAAGAGGGAGTCTGCTGAATTTACACACTATCCGAAGGAACTGGCAAGCCCTCTTTGCTCCACAAAATTTCCATCCTGGTTAGACACAGTGACAATCGAGGGCATATTACAAAGTACTGCAGAAACTGCGTAGTGTGTCCGATCCATTTACCTGAGTGCTTTAATTGCCCGAGCCAGGCTGTAAGAGAAGCGAGGCACGTTTGATGTACAAGTATTTTGCTTCTAACGCTAATTTACTTGATTTCGCATTCATAGTTCAAAGACAGAACAGACATGATATGTGCAGGTGGTTTGTTCCTTACTTCAGAATTCTGGGAACTTTAACTTGCTAGCCCAAACCAATTAATTTCGGCAACAATGTTTTGTTCTTCATACAGGTTTATCACAACATTATTTTGTGCATGAAACCATGTATGGTACTCCTATTACTGCACATCGCGAGTTCAGTTTTAAGAGTTCTTAAACATTCCTATGCTGATTTTTGTTTTACGAAACACTGTTTTTATAATTATTTTATTAACCCCATGGTAAAATTTTTCACTGTCCATATGGAACAATTAATTACATCATTATTTCTGAAGGGGTAGTTTGTTTATAAGATAAACAGTTTACTAACAAATTAACTGAATGCAGCGAATTGCACGAGTCAGATATTATATAAACATTAGTACTAAAATGTTTAATTAACTGAATGGAATAGAGCCCGTACAACAATTAATATTTGCTCAGTTAATCAAGCAATCTCTTATCACGTGTGTTACCCTGTTACTACAAACACTCGCTACAGGACCGTACGTTGTACTGGGCCTGATCTGAAATACTCCACTTTTGAAAGCCTTTTAACATTTAACGTTGTTCCCCGATCTGATCGTATGTCGCACAAGTGGTCTATTACCTGAAATTTTGAACTAAATTTGTGTACTGAAAACTTGTCCGCTTATAATATACCAGCCATCATAATATAGCCAATGCAGTAAATCTTCACATTCCTTAATCACGTAAATCTAACAATAAGCTACAAGTTAATAATTCTTTGGGAATTCTAATACTGGCCACCAGTCAAATAAAAGAAAGATACAAGTATAAATGAAAATGGCCCCCAGACATAGTCGGTTGTAATGCAACTATTCTTGTTGATCAGATCTGTGTTGTAAGATTAACCCTTTAAAGACGGAGCGTATCTGTTTTATATAAGGACCCAGGGCGTACCGCGCTGTAAACACTCTCCACTTCGGTTATAAAAACCAGTCTCTTAATGTTTTATAAGGCAAAATTTGCTGTTTGTTCTGAGATCCGTACAAAACACATAAACGCAGTGTGGGCAGAACGTAGAATTTGTGAATGGTAAACTGGTGTTATGTAAAGTTACCGCTAGGCTTTAAAAGGTTAAACTGTTTGCAGTTACATATATTTTCAGTTGCCAAGTTTGAGCATCTCATTTGCATTAAACTGATCAGTTTACACTTTTATTAAAGGATTCTGTAGTGTAAAAGAAGGTCTAAATTCGGGCCTAAGCAAAACATACAAAGGCTGAGTTTACTGTACACGATTCTAAAACATTCAGACTGCTTACCTTACAAATGGTTTGGTTGTTGCAAGTCTTTGTTTATGTTGGTGTTACTTAACAGAAAGCCACAGAAGGCCAGCAACATATTTAAAGTGTGCATTCAGGACGCAGGTTACTCAAGTACGCAAAGAACTAAAATGTCTGCTGTAGGTCGGTAAACAAAATTCCAAATCATTACAAATAGAACATTATATGAATTACTATAGCGAGGTAAATACTCTTGATATAAGAAGATACTTAACAGAAAATTCCGTACAAGGTGCAATTGTGTTTCTAAGGGAAGATAATGTTTTGTACGTATAAATCCATATCTGTTAGCATGTATGCTGATTGATGCAGTGACTTTTGCATAAGAGTAGATCAATATACTCTTATGTGACAGAATTATTGCTACAAAACAGAAATTTTTCTTTAGAATGTTCTTCGCATTTTTGCCATTAAATTCGGTCAAGAAAACAAGTAGCAACTTAGCTACACAAAGGAGTTCTATAAATTAGACACAAACATTTCGGAGTCAATGGTGGTGATATTAAAATAGTAGTTATTAATAACTACTATAATGTTATTAATAACATTTATAAAGTGAATGTTAGTGTCATTTTCTATAAAGGACCAAATTACTGAATTACAGAATATTGTGTTCGTGAAGTTATGGCTAAAGAAATGTACGTGTGTTTTTACTAGTGAAGAAGGAAATGAAACTTTGTTACTCTCTTGCTAGTCGGAGAAAATGTCACGATTCAGTTTGCCTGTAACAAATTTCCGTTTGAAATAAGTGGCCTGCTTCGTAGTTGATATGCTTTGATTGCTCTGAATTTTCTTTGCCTTGGTCCTACTGCCATGTTCGTCCGTTCTTCATCTGATGACAATCCTGGTGGTGACAGTAAGAAGATGGCGAATGTCATCCTTCCTTCTAGTAAGCAGAGGTACTGCAGTTCCCTCGAAAAGTTTATATCCTGAACTAAGAATTTGGGAGTTACATGTAATCTCCCATGTAAATTCCGGAAGTTCCTTCAAAAAGACCGTGATTGCTGTCCTCCATTCGTTTCGATTTGCTCTTTATACAAACTCGAAATATAAACGAAAAGCAATGTGTATATCAGTTCTAAACAAAACATGTTGGAGATCGTAGATTTCCACACAATCTAAGCAGTAATTTAGCATTATACTTGTAATTGTACTAATTGCATGTATATATTTAACGTATGTAATATGTTTTTCCACCCGGATCCAGTTAGCATTTTGGATTATAATGCTGCAAACTGCACACTCTAAATGCTCTTGTTTGAAATAATAAATATACAGTGGGCCACACGCACGAACCGAACCTATACACAACATTTCAACAGTTTCTTTCAAATATCGCAGCCCAGTTCTCGAGACAGTGCGGTTTGCCTACTTGTGATTGGAAGATTTCTACGATGGGTTTGCATCCTCGTGCTCACAAGACTGCAACAGGGATGATACCTGTACAGAGACGATGATCCAATGAGGCTTACTCCAAAATATTTATGAAAATAGAAAATCCATAAAGAAAGTTTAATGTGCTGTAAACACATTAATACTTACAATTACTGTAGGCCTATTGCTCTGTGGCCCACATACGTTTAAAAAAATTACATATGTTGTGCATTATGTAACATAATATTTAATATACACGTAATTTTTCAAGGAGGCGGGTGTTTAATTTAGTGATTACAGCAGTAACCATGGATACTCTCTACACCAAAAGAGTTTGAGACCCTTGACACAAAATGTTATAAATTTCAGCCTTCAAATATGCATGAAGTAAGGATCGTCACGTAGCAAAGTCCGTCATGTGGTGAAGTAAAAACAAAATGAGCACGAAATTAATTGAACGTTATTTTGATGGAATTCCTCTGAATTTTCAAAATGTTATCCATTTTTCTGATTGATTTGCAATTCAAAATAAGAGAAGAGTTTTTAAATGCATATGCCAATATATCTCGGCCCGTATATATGGTCAGAGTAGTTAACGTCAGTGAAATCTACATACAGAGGAACGACTTAACCTTGCATTACCATTTTATTAGAAGTCCGCCTTGAAGGAGCTGAATGAACGCAGTAATAATTTGTTATAAACGCTCTGAAGACAGTCCTTCTCTCCTTCCGAAGAAAATGACCAGAAGTAATTGAGAGTTCGTAGGCAAAATGAAAACACTTTATTTGAAAAATGATGAACATGTTACTGAACCGTATTACGACGCTAATTTCGATGGATACACAAAAGAAAGATGCGGACGCCGTTGTAAATATCACGGATGTGTAGTCTGAAGCGGTTAAAATTCTAGGTAAAAGCTATAAACATATAACATTTAACACAGTACCCGACGTATCATATGAGCGACTACTGCTGTTCGAGTCACATGGGAAATATATTCGATCGAATTACATGCTATTCGTTTATAATTACGGTCAAACTGGGTAGACACACGTCGGACCATCACGGATTTAATTGAAAGTATACTCACCAGCAAATGTCCCGTAACAACCAAAGAGTAACATAATACTTAATTGCGTATTGATAATTGGCTTTTTGACGAGCCAGATTAAAAATTGCAGTTTCCCACGAGATAAATTTAGAAATTGCCCCACATCAAGACTAAAAAGCAGACACACAGCAAACATATGGCATTCCCCGTTTTAACACATAATGTCTCCTTCGGACTTCCTGTTTAAATCTTTTTAGGACTTAGCTGTAATTGCAATTACTTATTACTTCAAAATGCGAAAATACAAGATAGAAGATATCACACAATTTGTGTCACAAACGGAAAGAGAACAGCTTGAAAATGACGCTAAATTCGAGGTAGAAATATTATGTAGAATTTCGAAAGCTTCTTACGGTTATGTACATAAAAATCAAATTTAAATGTCAATCGCTGTTACTACATCACTGATTGAGTATTGTGACCTGCTGACATTCGTCATATCATCTGACAAGTAGATCCCTTAGGATCTTCATTAGACGCTTTCGAAAGTGATCGGCCACTGTATGGTCACTATTTATACACAACAGTGCGCATTTATCTGTGACTCAATTCTTTTGACGGGTCCAAGACAGCATTCTGCTTACAAAGCTTGGCCATATACAAAAGCATTTGTAACTTCAACAAAGATGAACCGAATATTAATATTCATTAAATGTTTATTGTCGGCACAACACCAAGTAAAATTATTTTATGAATTTCGAAAAGCGAATCACGTAGTAGTTTTTTATAATCTCGCTAAAGTGTAAACATTTTGTTTACTAATTATATTAAAACAATGTTTTTCTATAAAGCCACAAATCAAGGTGCTACGCTTTTTCCATAATCGATATACATTTCTTGTGCAGCAGCAGCATCAGTGCAGATCATTTTGTTGTCCAGGCTGTGACAACCTTAACCTGAACACACGTTACCCTCGATGAAAATCCGGAATACCTTCACTGAAGCCGAAAACCATTCTTTGAGTCTTACCACACGTTAGCAAACTCTTCTCTCGCACCTGCAGTTATCGTCATGCTGAGTGGATCTTATGCCGTAAAATTTCACTGTGTATCACACAACGCGATTTCCGATACTTTGTTGCAGAATATTAGGCTTGCTTCACCCATTCTGTCATTTGAATATCCATGCTAGGTGTTTAAAAATGTTAACAGTGCTCAAAAGAGAAAATAATAGAGGGTTGATAATATAAATAACCTTCATTTCTCATGGCCGCAAATGCCACTTTTGATTAACCCTTTAAAGACGAAGCGTATCTGTTTTATATAAGGACTCAGTGAGTACCGCGCTGTAAACATTCTCCACTGCGGTTATAAAAACCAGTCTCTTAATGTTTTATAAGGCAAAAGTTGCTGTTTGTTCTGAGATCCGTACAAAACACATAAACGCCATGTGGGCACCACGTAGAATTTTTTAATGTTAAATCTGGTCGTACGTAAAGTTACCGCTAGGCTTTAAAAGGTTAACTGAAATTGCTGTTATTTTTCTATTTTCTCTCGTGTTTTTTTACTTACCAGTTTCCCTGATGTATTTTTTCTAAAAAACTTCCAGCCTAAAACAGCTCTTATTTTTATCCGAGAAGAAATCTTTTCCACAGGCAAGAAAAACATTAATAATAGTAATATTATTATTGTTGATTATTATTATTATTAGTAGTAGTAGTAGTAGTAGTAGTAGTAGTAGTAGTAGTAGAATTAGTCGTACTTTAAGAGTATTTATTACCCCTGGCTACATATTTCTCTGTTAAATCGCAATTGTCATAAAGTCTGCAATACTGCTAAATGAAGACAAGACTTCCTGTAAAAGAAGGGACGCAACAGACTTCTTAGCGAACTGGAAGCATAAAGAAATAAAATACGCCAAGTAACGTTGTATTCTAGAAGCGCTAGTATTAATTTGGTTTATCACAGAATTGCGGCCTTATAGGGTGTAACAATGCGTCGCTCGACAAGTAGACTGAGACGTAATCTTGGACCTTGAATTCCTGAATACGAAGGCGATACGCTCCTAGAAAATTCTGGAACTAAATACCCAATGACACATCGTCACGTCCCTGAAGACCAGAACCGACGATTACAGTGCTTCTCAACATGTTAAAAATCTCAGATCTATTATATTTCAACACAACAAAAATTTATGTAGCCATAGCTCTAAAAAGTTTCTGAAAATAACCTCCTTTAGTTTGAAAGTTAATGTCGGCCGCGTGATAGCAACCATTCTGATACAGTGAAAAAATGCAGGCACGTGTCTTTTCTTTTTTGCATCAGCTTCTGCAAACACCAAATGTGGTCTTGGGTGTTGAATATTTTCGAGTCGCACGTAGAAGTCAGCAGGAGTGAGGACGGAAGATGGCGGGGACAACAAAATCGGTTAATTTATTCTTATCTGTCGATTTGTATAGTTCGTAGTCCTTCCCTCTTCTACCTACTCCCAGTAGGTGTCGAAGTTGTTTATTTTCACTTGACCACACTCAGACACACACCACAGTCGGTAGGACTCCTCTGGACGAGGGATCGGCCCGTCGCAGAGACCTATACCTGACAACACAAACACTCATAAGAGACAAACATCCATGCCCCCCGGTGGGATTCGAAATCACGATCCCAGCAAGCGCTCGGCCGCAGACCTACGCCTTAGACCGCGCGGCCACTGGGATCGGCGGTTTGTATAGCGAGAGTCGAAAAACTTCCGTACGTGGCGAGTGAAATGAACAGTAATTCGATCACGCGTAAGCTGCAGAATTTTTGGCGTCGTAACTGCCACTAGAGCAGGTGTGGTCAGCTCGTCGCAGAGACCGCTGCCAACGCAACACACACGAAAGAGAGTGTGACGAACATCTATGCCCAGTGAGGGGGGCCGCTATTCCAGCAATCAAGCGACTTCAGAACTATGCCTTAGACCGCACGGCAACCGGCAGCGGAATAAAGTGTTTTACCTGCATGTGTACTACAGAGATATTTTGCTGTCATACGCGTAATCCCTTTATTATATCTCCATTAAGAACAGAGCGGCACCACGTGGTGATAGCTAAGTTTTGGGATTATAATTTCATTGTTATATCTCCCCAGAAATTAAGCGGGTTGGACTATTTGTTTATAGAGATATTTTAGTTCCATTTTAGAAACAGAACCGTATAAATGCATGTGTTGCATGTAACTAAAAATCACTCTGCTTATCGATTTATATTTTTCATTCCTTTTCTTAGGTGTGTTGATATTTGATTTACACTTCACTAATATGTAAATGTTTATTTGTGCAAACGGTTTATGTTGCTTAAAACTATTGTGTGACATTAGGGCCCTAATTTATGGTAAGAGCGAAACTTATATCGATTCTGAAACTGAACTGTTTTCCATTCGCTATTTAAAAGCCTACGAGTTACTATTTAACAAATCAACATTTTTGACTGAAAATACACAATAATTGTTTATACCTTCTTTTCTAGGTTCACTTCCAGGACAGTCCATGTGGGATTACTGGTGGAAAAAGGGGCAGTGGAGCAGGTTTTCCTCTGAGTACTTCTGTTAGACTCTGCCTATATCATTCCACCAATTCTCCAGACCCATTCAATCTTCTGTTACCGACGCTATACACGTATACTTAGCAGTTGAGAATATCGGTAAGTATCACACTTACACATACTCGTTTCTGCCTCCCTTTCTTCTCGCATTTGGCATAATTCAGATCATATTACATCAGGGATGCCATCATACACTCATCAAACTAAAACAAAAAGTAGCAACGTAGATGAAACAAAGAGTTTTCCATGATCTTTAGGGTTTAGTTTTCATATTTCTGAAAGATACTCATGTTCCATTTACTAAGATACGTAACAAAACGTGAACTACATCGCGCTAAGTTTGGACTGTAATATTTGTTTAGTAAAGATAAACACAAGAGTGGTCCGCCAAGGTTACTTTTTCACTTTTTCCTGTTTGTGACAGAGATTCAAGCCATGGTTTCCAATAAACGACATAAAAACACATGATGCCGCTCGTGCATGAGGCAGTTTCTCCATTTCCTTTGATTGTTATGGGCAACGTTTAAAATGTGTCTGCCTTATTTCTACTCACTGCACACACAAACACATTCTGTTCTTAGATACTTTAGCAATATATAATATTACGTTGACAGCCCACACTGTGTTTTCTTTTTCATCACATTCGACGACAAAAGCAAGACACAAAGGAATGTTTGCATTATGATTGGTTTATCACGTCCACTCACAAACATTGCCTCTGTTAAAAAATTTACAGTCTTTTGGAGTGTGTGTCCAAGAGAATTTTATGCACTTCAGTTGCAGAAGGAAGATAAGAAAGGTTTGCTCTTACCTTCGGTAGACATATTCCCCTATAAATTTACATTTGCTTCTTTTCAGTTATATACGGGTATAATAGCGGTTCTGTCAGAATACGGAGTGGAAGTTTTCTCCTGATGTTACTCTTACTTACTTGTATTTGCTGTTTTATAACTAGGCCTTTACCTGCACTGTATTTTGCTGTGTGTACGATGTCCCATTGATTCTCTACAGTTGAGGTCTCTGCTGCGCTTTTGCGAAAGTTTGTGGTTACAGTCAGAGTTGCTTGACTACTGATACTGCGTGTTTACTATAAACATTCGTGATCTAGGCATTCGGTAGTTATACGGGAAAGAATGTTTGGAGGGTGGAAGGTGAGTCCCAATTTACGGGAGTGATTTATCTTCTTGATTGAATTAAACTTCAAACCTGGGAATTTTTACTTCAGCAAATTCTTCGTTTTAATCAAGTTGTGTTTGCTGTTCTATACAATGGATGTGACATTTTTGTATACTTTATGAGTTCACATTTTATATCTGTGCATGATATTTCCATAATATCTTTGTTTTGTGTGCCCATTTGCGTATCGTACATCTACAGTATGTTAGAAATATTTTATACGTTATCCGTTTGATCTTATTGCCTTTATCGTTCCCCATGTCATACTTTAAGTGCTCTTCCTGTATGCCTAACTTATACGTCTGACAGTCTTTACATTTAAGTTAATGGATTCCACTATGTGAATATGGATCAGAGTGTTAGATGAACATTTTGCTGTGCCTGTCTTATGACATTCGATGTTTTCGACGTTATATTTACGTTTTATCCTCAAATAGCCTTGCTGTCGATCGTACCTCCTTTTTTTACCTACGCAAACGTAGCCCCTCTGTTTACTTCTTTATGTGAGTCCAGTTTATTGCTTTTCTTCGTGTGCTTTCCTTTTCTGCTTTTTTTGTTAACTCCATTTTACACAATTACAGAATTCAATCTGTCATTATTTAAACACATGTTTTCTTACAATTTCTTTTCGCATTCCATTGAATATGTAATTTATTCTTCGCATTAAGTGCAATAAATATGTATTGTTTTCCTTGCAATGACAGAATCTTTTATAAAATACACAACTCTCAATAGCCTGTTTTTCTGTCTGTCGTATTCTGCTAAGCTGTAAATATCTAATAATGGTTAGGCCAAGAAAACTTCCTTTATTGTTAGTTTACCCTGGATGTGAAATGTAGTTCTGGGTGTATTTGGTTACCTTTATAAATTGTATGTTTTTATGTTTAGTTTTGATAAATCTAAGTATGTGATTAAAATAGCATCGAGAATTCCACACCGAAAATTAAAATTAGTTACGTTTCACTACGATTGTTCATATTTTACTATACTTGATATTTTACAAGTTAAGATCTAGTAAAGTAGCCCTCTTGGTTCCAATAGGAAAACTACCAATTTAGAAAATTGCGACCTGAACTGGAACACGTAAAACTGACATTTACTCTGCGTTAATATGGGGTGTTTTTTTACGTGCTTGACAGATAAGCGCCGGTCCAACCCTCCGCCCTCCGCCCTGCAAGCGTTGCTTCTTTCGCCGCAGGTTGGGGAGGTCTGACAGTCGATGACGGTAGCTAGACAAATAGTCGCAGTGATAATAACATTTAGAAAATCTAATTAAAACTCATTAGACCTTTATGCCAGCGCTTATCGATCAAGTAGAAATACACCCTGTATTTATTTCTTTGTAATGAAATATTTTAACTTTTCACAGCCGCTTTACTTGCGTTTCGGAAAAGCTTGCTGCTTCATTGTTTGGGATTGCATCGACCGTAACTGTTGAAGCGGCAAGCTACTGTGAAATTTCGGTAGCATTTTGCCGAGTTGGCCGTCGTCTTACTCCAAAAGACTTGATTTTTCATTTGTTTTTATTTACTCATATTTAAAGGCTAACACTCAGACATTCCACACTATATACTGGTGGATGACTGGAGTACATGAATAATGAATGATAAACTGACAGTTTTAAAGGAGGGGTTGCCTAAATCAGGTACAACATACCGTTATTTGCCTGAAGGGATTGAGAATACCACGAAATATCTCATTGAGAGCAGCTGGTTTCTAAGCGGAAAGTCGAATAGAAAACCTCCCAAAAGAAGACACAGAGCGTTGCCGCTAACCCGAAATGCTCAGTCCAATAAATAAATGTAAAGAATTGGAACAAGAATCTTGCGTTGGCAAAGTGAAAGTTATGCTCAATTAGGTTTGTAAAAAATCACAAATAAAGCATTTGGGAAATATATTTATGTAGCCTACTCAAAAAGTAATTGAGCGTTTTCACTCCAGTTTCTTTCGCCATCAATTTAATAGGCCCTGCACTACCCATCCTCCAATTCAATGATTACAACGGGTTTGTTTAAATTACCTAAAGGGGCAAAATATTAAATTCGTCTCTCGTTTGTCCTTATCGCCAGGTCAGATCATAAATGAACAAAAGCCTAGTTTTGCATAGGTCCTAGTCTTATTTCAGAAGACCTGTCACCACTCTAATGCCTTAAATCCCTACTTAATCGCCACACAAAGCTCAATATACTACTTCTAAACTGAAAATATTGCTCCTATTTCAACTGGGAAGCAAATAAGCTAAAAAATTTTTCAATAAGTAATTGTATTATTGAAAATTAGTAAAATAATACAGCGTATCTGCGTCGGAATCTAGGGGTTATTGACCATATATTTAGGGCTTGTTGTGTATAAAACGGTTTATTTTTTCCTTCAAATAGCAAATGGAATTAACTTTTGTCGGTGCACATATAATAAGAAATTCTAGATAATAATTTCTGATATCGTAGTCATGAATAAAAATTGTGTGCTTGTTTTGATACGCAAAAATTTGATATCCAAGTTCCTTGGGACGTTATGCTGTAGCCACCGGTAATTTATTATCGGTTTGAATGGGTTATAGTTTCTTAATTTTGAGGATCAGGCAGCTCTGCTTTATTTATTCCATAGTGCTAATAAATATTTAATAATTTTACTTTTATTTGAATATTTATTTGTTTACACAAGCCCAGAATAAACCTTGTAAAAGATTTTATTTTGTGTAAGTGATTTTTTCTTTCAAAGCATCTTTCATAAGCCATTCTTACTAGAAATGTCTGAATTGTAATAAAAAGAAAAGAATAAGGGTTTAAAATTATAAATAGAAATTTTTGCGCTCTTGTATTTGAATAAGTGGTAGGATTAAATACAAGTTACAGTCAATACCCATTTGTAAGACATGATTATGCGCAGCGAAGTGTGGCCAAATTGGAAGGCAAGTCAATGAAATTACACGGAAGCAGCTGCTGATATAATGAAAAACATGACCCGCACATTCTGACGAGAACACCTACAGCTTACGTGAGTACATCGCAGTGAATAGAAACGAGTATGATACTAATTCTTTGAGTTCTAATGCCAAGTTATTTTGATTTACTGGTATTAGAGTCTACTAAGAATTTCATTACGTGGGAGTACTCTTATCCAAGTCAAACTCACTACCAGCAATGAGAATTGATTCTTGTACAGCCGTGCTGCTGGAGGTTTGCTGCTGTAACGCCGTGTCGACTGGTAAATATTTGCCGACTTTCTGTACAAGCACAACGCTTCCATCTTGATAATTAAGCTTGCTCTGAAGACGGAGGAACTGGCTAGTCTCAGTCCCTGCGTTTACAATTGTCTGTTTGTAACAGGCATTCCAAGTTGTGTTTTCCCCGTTTCACCTGAGACAATTCCAGCTTCCGAAAAGTTGTGGGTGTCTTAGACTGAGACGATGGAAAGTGGCTAAATCTTTAGTCAAAGCTAGTGCTACTTCCGTTGAGTGAGATGACATCTACCCTGATAAAGGCGGCCGCAGGGTACTACAAGTTATCGCAACAGAGGAAGACGGCAGTATTCATACAAATATGTGTTATTTACGCCAACATTTCTCCGTCCGGACATTGAACCTGATGCCTCTTTTGTGGGAATTCGGCTGGTTACCACAGTGCTAACCGACAGTGTTAAGAGCTGACGTACATACCATGTCTTTAGTGAACATATTTCTTGGCATACGAGTTATATTCAAATTACCAAGTTACATTTAATTTTATAAAATACATATGATATATTCGTAATATACTTTTCTCGACCGGTAGGTAAATTATGGTATTTCCTATGAACGTATGTATCGTAAAATGAGGTCATTTTCATGGAAATCATCGCATGTATAGGATTTCAAAGAATATGTTTATACATGTTTATCTTTCTGCTGTTTCGTAAGTGTAGTCTCTGTCGGCGAAGAGATGTGGCAAACCATACAGTTTCCAAAAAAGTGTGTCATGTTAAGGAATAAATACGAATTTAATGTGTTCCACGTCCGTGCACTATATTATACAAAAACACTAATCACCAAAAATGCACAAAGAGAGTTTTATCATCAATCGTAACACACTCCTACATGTTTCGACCCTGCTGGGTCATCTTCAGGATGAACTTTTTTGTTATCGTTACATTAAGTTTGCACTTTATAGTTGAGTGAGAATGTGCTGTTGACTGTGTACTGCGTTGTTTTTGGAGGCGTGAACTCTGTGCGGTCCCGGCCTGCACAGGCCGTATTTCCGATAACGATATACATGCATTCAGAAACTATCCTCCAATGTATGTAGTTGTCTAGATTTATTCACTATAACCCTACATATCGCATCGGGGTCTAGTAAATTACAAGCCTGATATTCAAACAGCCTTGGATTCAATCAAAAAATTCGTCGGTTATTTAAAAATATATTTCTGTATAATGTAAACAATCACCTGAAGCTGGCACTAGAAACAAGGCCCGAAAATTTTTTGTATAACTAGTGTAAGCCTACTAGTAGCAGTTTCTTTGAGTAGCCCTTGCTTGCGAATTTCGCTTTCGGATCCTGATAGACCCCACAGTGTCTTTTCTGTTACTTCTGATTCCTAAATTACATAAATCTTCGTAGTTATTCTATACTTTTATTATAAATATTATCAGTAAAATGTGTAAGAAGGTAAACTACAACATCTAGACATTACAGCGTGCAGGATGATAAGGCACTCGTATGTCGACAGTTGGAGACATCAAAGGATGATAAGAGTAGTGTAGAAGACTGGAGCGTTACGGAAAGACAATCACAGTGCTGAAGACATGTGGCGTAAGTGTCTTGGTCATTCATAATTCAGACTGTCAATCAGCAAATACCTTTTTAAGATATTGTTGAACTGTCTCAGAATTGACGATGAAGATTCTAGAAAAGAAAGGAAGCGAAAGTATTGTAAGAAATATAGGCAATTTGTATTCAGAGCAGATATTTTTATTATTTCTTTGTTACTTAGATAGTTTTTTCACTTTTGTTTATTTGAACAAGTATTTCTTGGGCTAGAAAATATGTGTGAAAATTTCAATAATACAGTTGGAAAGGGCAATTAAACACAGTAACATTTATTTTACAAATTATGTTAATTTTTAGCATTAAAATAATAGACATTATTAAAAAAGTACATTATTAGTAAACATACATAATGTTGTTACAATAAATATTGACAATAAATATGTTCACCCACAACCTCGCAGTGCATTATCTGCTATTGTTATTTCACAGTATCGTTCTACAGTTAACTTGAAAATTGTGACGTCTTTTTATGAAGGTATCGAGCAAAACTACGAAACATTTTGGTCAGGGTAGGCGATATGAGGCCATATTTCGAAACTGTGATCGCCTGAATATGAAACAGGGAGATGTTTAATCGATTCTGAAGAAACTGAGGTAATCTAACATTTAATCTGCGAAATAACCACAAGTAATGCTCCTTTTATTAGGAAAGAGATCTTGGCGACTACTCGAAATTTGGGTCGTAGAACGTGTTCAGGTTCAGGTTACGCAATGTACGCTTGGATACCTTACGACAACCATCTAGTGGGACAGCGCAAATGGACGGCCAGAATTCTCCATGACACATGACCATTGATGCGATGAAACTTCAGAGGCTACTTCATGTTTAATTCCACCAAAAGAACGAGGTATTTCCAAGGCACACCATAAAAGGAGGCCGTTACTTGACTTCAAATTACATCATACAAATCGTCCTCCGCTCCAGCAGTAAGCCTATCACGTGGTCGGAAGGCCACAGTGGATCTAGAACTTAGGTTACTCCCACAGAAAAGTGTGAAGTTGCAAGAAGTAAGAATGTATAAGTTTATGACATATACTCTATGAGTTTTGCGAAATACGCTGTAACCACGTTCATGAATTCAACGCTTGGTTTACAAATCGATAAAGGAACATATTTTTCCACAAAATTCTCAATTATAGACGTTTAAGAGCAAATCTGAAAATATGTTGCAGTAAGAGCTCGGTGATGTAACAACGTTTGTTATTTAACGTATATCAGTGTAAAATCTATTGACTTGAATTAAACCATTCGTATTATTTTTAATCAACTCCATTTTTTCTTTTTCTTATGTCAACCAACACAAATTAACTAAAGATCTTGAGATTTCGTTCAGTGCATCAGTAGGTTCTTCTCCGAAACAAATAAACTGATTTCGAAAATATTTTTGTGGTTTTCCTACACAAATGACAAGACGAGCTTAATTTTTGGGAATGTCTGTAGTTAAAACCACTATAATACACGCAGTCAAAATTAACGTCCGTAACACTCCTTCAAACCGATCTATCGTAAAAATGGTATAACCAAATCAAGTATAGTAAATATGAAGCTGTAAAACAATATTAGAATTATTATTGGGTAGAGCGAATGTACAATAGAAATGTGGGAACATAACCTTTTTCTCGTACGAAGTTTCGTATATGTACACGTATCATAATTGTCGTTGCAAAAACAACTTGGTAACTGCAGTAAGTAAAACTCAGAACTGCTTATGTATGCTAAAGCCCCAAGAACGTGTTTGGAAAAAGTTTAAATATACTCCATTGAATGCATCACTTCGTATCTGTTGCTAACACTGCGGCTTCCAGAAGTATTGAGGGCTAACCCATTGAAGACTACAGATAATGCAACTTATGCACAAAATATACTATGGGGAAATAATCTCCATTTGTTGTGAGAATCGTACAAGACACATAAATACATTACTGGTTTGTGGATAAAAGGCAATTCAGTAATGTTACAGGAGGCGGCACACACAAAAACGGCTCAATTTAAAGGGTTAACAAAATAATGGCAGTGTCTTTCCAGATCATAATATTTGACTAACTTTTTCAAGTATATTACAGTACGCATTAGTGTCACACAAATGGATGCCATAGCATCTTCATAATTTGTAATTTATCGATAACATCGACATTGCTACGGTTCGTACTTGTGATCACAGAGAATGAGGCAGAAAAACCTGACGGTTTTCAATTTCCGTTATTTTGGCAATCATGTGGGGTCGGGTAGTGGGGCCAAAGTCAGTTGCCAGCTTGTTTCACGCCATTTTAGTAATAATGAAACACTGCACCGCATAACATGGTGTGTTCGTTTTTAAGCTTATTTCAAGAATAGTGATTCTTTTCTTACAACACAAACCAGAATTAATGTTAGTGGGCACCTGAAAGTTCAGAGTATCTCTATTAGCGTCCTCTTCACAGCCAGAACTTGACTGTTTGGTGTGAGGTCGCACCTGCTGGTATCACTGGCCGTTACTTCTCTGAAACAACCGACTGTGACATCTGAGCGCTATCTACAAATCTTACGTAACTTCTGTGAACCAGAGTTACTTCGTCGTGGAAATATCTGTCTTCTGTGCGGTATCAGCAAGACGGGACAACTGCCAGTACAGCAAGAGCATCATTAAACATTCGGCAAGTTATATTTCCGATGGCGGCGATGTGCCATGGCCTGCACGTGCACCATATCTATCCTCATGTACTTATTTTCTGCGGAGCATCTCAAAAGAAATGTGCTCAGCTCCAAGCCTAGAACCATCGAGAAACTGAACATAAAATAAGGGAAGAATCTGCAGGGATTCCGGAACAGGTGACACGTTGGATGAAGTACAGTCTTTAAAGAAGGCTGGAGCATTGTGTGGGGATGGTGGGAGACATTTGAGTGACGCGCGTCTTTAAAAAATAAAATGACAAATGTTTTTTTTTCCGAAACAGCAACTATTGCATAATGAAATGAAAGTCCCTTGTATTATTTATTTTTAAAACCTTCTGATGTTTCTGCCGTACCCTGTATAAGGCCCTGAAAATCGGCGCGAAGACGGATCCTGGAAAAATATGCATTTATTACGAAAAATGCTTTGTGCAATAACAAGGAAAGCATAACGAGACTCAAAGCGTATCAAACGACGTATGGTTGCTGTAATCTAGACTAGAGAAAATTAGTCACAGTAGTAGGTCAGAGGCTGCATAATATGTCATTTGCAGTTAAGACAGAAATTAAGATGAGGAGAGAAGGTTCCTCTTAAACGTTTAAACATTTTCCAGATTTCACGATGTTATAATATGCTATACGATAGTATAAGTTTTAACCCTGATTTAAAATACAAAAATTTTATGTGTGTCAAAAATCTGCGACAAGAAATAAGCAAATAACGAAGTAAATGTTATAATAAAAAAGGACCGAAATATTAACAGGCCTGTTTGATGGTATAACTCAAGATTTATATCAGCGTCTATAAGTAGGCATAAATTAGCAGATTATTAAACCAAACCTACACTAATCCCACACATAACTACGAGATTTGGTTTAGTTCGACATTTACTTATTCCCAGTCTAAATGTTCCTGTTAAGAATTATACAAAAAAGCTCAATATAATTAATGACATATTCAGTTTTTTCTTTCTGTGACGTAAATTGCGTCAGGGAACTAACAAAGATTTAAGGTCTGCAAACATGTTTCAGTGATCAATAACAAGAATAATTATGCATAGGGGATAAATAATTTTTTATATGTTATCTAAACTACAGTGGTTACGGTACTTCGAATGAGACAGGACGATATTCAAAAAGACCACTAGGTACGTATTTTAGAGAAGAGAGTCATGGCCTTTTTAAGCTGCTGTTAGTAACTGTTGTTGAGAAACTGAAAAAGAAGCCGAAAAAGCCCATTCAGGATAGTTGGTAACCCGGCCAAAGATGTGAGACAGGTGCAGAGAAAAAGCAAGTCCCAAGCGGCAGAGAGATTGGAAGGATATAGTTGTGACTTATTTTGTGTTCCTACTGCTGAACGCATTTAATGTGCCTGAGTAGGACCATGAAAATCTCAGTTGCTTGGCTTCGAAATGCATAACCTCAGGATATGAAAGCGAATGCTTTCCATTATGCCTGGAAATTGGGTACCAGCATAATGCCCTTTACCCTAGTATAAGTGGATAATGTGGTGCATATACTTACCGGCAAAATATGCTATTTCGTTATAGAGCTCTGTCTTTCCCAAACTGTAGGGCAATTACAGTATAGTATTTGAAAGTGTAATGGTTTTTACGTCATAAATCTCTAATAGTCTGCTCCATACTGCTTTAGAAATTATGAAAATAGAAACTCTGTAACACTAACACAAAACTCCCAGTGCCATTACATCAATATTCAAAGTTGAGAACTGTCTTAATGGAGCCATGCCTTGTGAAGGCGCAAGCTTCATTTCTTTATTTTCTTTTCATTCCTCTTTCTACCATTCCTTCCTTCAATATCCTACAAAGCCAACCCACATTCAGAACAATCTAGATATAATTTCTATCAGCAACACCGATAACGTTCATGCTCCAGTAAATTCACGTTACTTCCAAAGCCTTGACAATAAAAATCCTTGGATATAGCCATTTATAACCACTTCGAAATCTGCAGCTTTTACGTATATATCTAAAGGGGACCTCTATTTCGGTTACGCAACCTCAAAAAGTAATCTGCAATAAATATCATGTAAACTTCGAATTTAGATATGAAATAATAAACGCCAACGAATGCACCAAAAAATATATAATCTTTATTCGTATAAGCCTCCTACATGTTTCGATCCTGCTGAGCCATCTTCAGGGAGAATAATTTTGATACACTGTTGTTGCGTTTATACAGTTAAGTGTGAATGTGCCCTAGTCTTCATCCTCCGTTTGAGAGGTGCCCTAGTCTTCATCCTCCTTTTGAGAGGTGCCCTAGTCTTCATCCTCCGTTTGAGAGGTGCCCTAGTCTTCATCCTCCTTTTGAGAGGTATCATATTTTGGTGCATTAGTTGGTGTTTATTATTTCACATGAAACAGTGCACGGACATGGAACACATTAAATTCAAATTTAGAATTTCGCGTGAGGAAAGCCAGATTGGTACGTTTTGTTTACTTCAATCTTTGAGAAAATAAGCATATAAGGCTCAAGAATTTTGAAGAGTAACAAAGAAGAAGGGTCCAAGGAATATTATGGCATAGGCCTGTGGCCTTCCAAACCACCACAAAACTAAGCTGATTGAATGTGTCAGCAGCTGAGCGTTGCCTTTATTCGGGGAATATTACATGTCGCAAGCACAGTGACACGATTGCAAAAGAGCGACAAATTTATTAAAACAATAGCATGAGAGCCACCTGAGCATGTTTAACCCTTTAAAGACGAAGCGTATCTGTTTTATATAAGGACTCAGTGCGTACCGCGCTGTAAACACTCTCCACTTCGGTTATAAAAACCAGTCTCTTAATGTTTTATAAGGCAAAAGTTGCTGTTTGTTCTGAGATCCGTACAAAACACATAAACGCAATGTGGGCACCACGTAGAATTTTTTAATGTTAAACCTGGTGTTACGTAAAGTTACCGCTAGGCTTTAAAAGGTTAATAACATAATGTTACACCTGGATTTGATTGTTTATGGCAGTCAAATATCTTATCGCTGCCGCCTGTTTATTATCATCACATTCTCTCACGTAACTAACCTAGCGCGTACGAAGGCCCGCAAACAATAGTCTACGGGAACCCAGCTTGGGCTAGCTTCATGACCACTTACCCTGTTAATACACAAAACAGATGTATTCTAAATCTTACTGCCATGGCCGAAGGTTACAGAGTAGGCCTATATCTTTGTTTGTAGGGGATCAGAGTGACTATAAGGTCACTAAAACCTAGCTAAGGGTAGACATAATTCCTCTTCGCAACAATACTTTCGTTGAAGCAACAACAACAACAACAACGCCTTTGCTCGCGATGTGTCCACAACCTTGATGTGCGAACCCCAGTTTGGGAACTAACCCTCGATCCCATGCGGCGATATATCTAATGAAGACTAGCATCAATTTCGCTCGAAGATCTAATAAATTTAAAATTAAGTAATCGAAGTGGGAATATACCTATGTAAGGGTGCTGTGTATATAACGGCCCCCCCGGGTAAGACGGCCATTTGCTGTTATACTTTAACTAATGATGCCATTTGCCGGGCTTGGGGCCTACGACATGTGACTTAGTGTAGTGAGATCATACACGGAGAGTGCATGTGCTTCTATGAAGGGACAAATTTCTGAGAGATTAAACTTTTTTCCATGCCTCTCTGTAAGGTATGTACTTCGCATTTTGTCAGATTTTCATTTAGAAAGTTATCAGTGTAACACGTGCCATAATTACGGAGTAAAGACCGGACAGTGAGCTAACACATGTAGTGGTCAAATTTATATCGTTGCATTTATTCATTAGCTTCTCTTAATTTTGTTCCATATCTTGAACAGAAAATATAGGGGTCCGTTTTATCCAGGGGCCCGGATAAAACGGCTATTTTGTAAGATTTCAGAAAATCTCAAATTTCAGATGAACAAAATTTTTAAAGAACATATTAAAAACTATGCCACTTTGCTTAATAATCCGTGCAACTATTACCGTTTAGTTTATGTCATTAAAAGCAACCGAACTCCAGTTACTTGGTGATTTACCTTAGGTTTGCCGTTTGACACACATTTACCCTACTGCCGAGCATATCTCTGATCTGGTTTCGAAGCAAGGATTATCAGTAACAGGCCTAAGCAACAAGAAAAGGCTATACTTCTTATTTGTGGACCAGAATCCGTTACTGTACTTGTAATTGTAGCCGGAATTCCTATATAAGTCACTTGGAACTGATACTGCATAGACTTGTACTCCTAAAGTATGTCGTAAAGAGAAGGGGCACGAAGGCGTGGAGTTGATTCACGCAGCCCATGATAGGGCCCAGAGGTTAGGCCTTGAGAATAGGAATATGAATTACTGAGTTGCATAAACGGCCGAATCAGCTGAGCGATGATCGGACTCTGATATGAAATTTCATCCACTGTCTTACGTAACTGTTTAAATTTTACGCAACACAGGTATAACCACTCCTCATTGGTTTGGACGGATAAAATAGGAAACGCAGCGTTC
The DNA here is from genome assembly GCA_013340265.1 of Coptotermes formosanus. NCBI lineage: Eukaryota > Metazoa > Arthropoda > Insecta > Blattodea > Rhinotermitidae > Coptotermes > Coptotermes formosanus. Next base: position 5,311,617 of record BLKM01001619.1, on the reverse strand, counting down.
AGTTGGATGATCTACGGGCGAAGCGGGTTACCGTAGTGCTAAGTAAGTGTAGTATAGCAGAATTAAAACATACACAAATGCAGTATGTTTCAGCCCTTTCTCACCACCACTGAAAGGCTCTGAATTAGCACTGAACGTTAATTTCGTGAAGGCGTTTCTTATGTCAGAAACTAGAAGTATTGGACCTCATGAAGCAGCAGGTCTGCTATTGCGGCGTGAAGGAAAACTTATAGATTATATATTGTGTTGTCGCAATCATAAATTCGAACCAACGTCTAGAACGTTAAATAGACTTCGTCCCTTTAATTAACTACCTGAATGTAGCTGGCAAACGGAGAGGAAGAAAGGCCTAACTTATATGAGAAAAAAGAATCGCATGCCTTTTAGAACGGAAATGAATTCAAACAACAACTTCTGTTATTAATTATCATAAATTTACAGAAATATACTTCTGTTATGCACAAGAATGCGTAAAACGCATACATTATCTTGATACATATATACATCATTTTTCGTCACTAATCGCACACTCGAACATCTTAACCTTTTAAAGCCTAGCGGTAACTTTACGTACCACCAGTTTTAACATTAACAAATTCTACGTGGTGCCCACATTGCGTTTATGTGTTTTGTACGGATCTCAGAGCAAACAGCAACTTTTGCCTTATAAAACATTAAGAGACTGGTTTTTATAACCAAAGTGGAGAGTGTTTACAGCGCGGTACGCACTGAGTCCTTATATAAAACAGATACACTTCGTCTTTAAAGGGTTAATATCGCTGTTTACTTACGGCTATGTACGCACTTGCGCACTGTCATATTTTTTGTACGTATGCATTGTGTGTGTGTGTGTGTGTGTGTGTGTGTGTGTGTGTGTGTATAAACATTTAATCATAAAGACCAGACTGTATAATAGCCCAAGCTTTTCATCGATGGTTCTTTACCTCAGAGGTCCGAGTTCAGTCTTAGGGGTTCCGTGTGAAATTTGTGGTGGGTGACGTAGCAATGGGGCAGGTTTTTCTCCGAGTACTTACTCCAGCACAGCTTCACACTAATGCCGTCTCGGGGGCTGCTGCACCAGACCATTTCTGGCCAAAGTATCAAGAAGCTCACTCTCATCCAAATCCTGTAATAATTAACTAATTAACGGCAAACGCAAATGTTTGCCTACGATTAATTAAGCACACGCTACTTGGTTTTATGCCTTACGGGCTCTCTCAGTCTGTACCTACCAAATTTGGATTCTTCATAGTAGATTTACATATGTCTTTCCATTTATAAGAAGGAGCTTCTCCGCGTCTGTATTCCACCTCTGCTACCATTATCATTACTACTGTCACTGCTGCTGCCACTACCACCACTACTATTATCACTACTTTTATTACTAGTAGTATTCCTTTGTTTCTTCCTCTTCTTCTGCTACTTCCTTCTATTTTTCTTGTCCTAAGTTCCCTTCTTTTTTCTTCTCTTCTTGTGGTTTTCTTCTTTGTCCTTACTGTGGCCAGTGCAATAGGATTTTAAGTTTTAATTCTTCATTCAAATGTTCAATATGACCTTACACTTAAACCTTACATTTTCTGGTGGGTATATATATATATATATATATATTCGTTGTGGATAAGCGCATGTTATGAAATATTTAATTTATACAAACAGACATAATGTTAATAAATAATTATGTAACTTATTAGGTATGAATACTTTATTGAAAATAATGAGCTCTTACAGTACTTCACGTGATTTGTTTTATAAAGTCCTACAGGATAACATTTGCTCAGTACGTCTGCCACACGTTTTAGTTGACGTAATTTATCTTATTGTCATTAACAGGATTTATATTTGTGTGGGATCGTCCAACTTGGCAACCATGATTCCAATGTGACATCAACAACTTACTTCGCTATGGTGACTTAGGCTAATTAGCTGGACGATCGGGAATCCCAATAAGGATGAGAAATTTTCTGTTCTCCAAAAGCGCCCAGTCTAGCTCTTAAGGCCCATAGGTATGGGGCGGCCCTTTCTACAGGGGCAAATCTGCCGGAGCCTAAGCCTGACTATCCACTTGCCTACAGTACCGATGTTAAGAGGAAGTGGAGCTGCAGAGGCCCTTCCCCATATACCTGTATGCCGTGCACAAGTATACTTTACCATTTTGCCTGTATAATCACGAATATTTTTCATAATCTGCAGAAACCCCCTAACGTTTGTCTTAATAAAATTCAGTTCAGTGGCCGTACAACCAATATTCCCTCTCACAAAAATCAAACTCCGTGCTTAGTGGTTATATTTTGTCCGTATTCATAAAAAACTGTTTAATTAAATAGTAAACACAAGGGAAGGAAGAAAGAAAGTAAGACAGAAAGAAAGAAATACGAAAAAACAAATAAATCAAAAGGAGCCGGAAATAAAGAAAGCAGAGAAGAAACGAGAGAAAAAATTAGGGAACAAGTAAACAAGCTTTCATATATACGATGCAGCTGTTTTCTGACCAGGCGCTCTATGCAAGTGCTGCACGCTTCCTGTTCCGGGCCTGGTATCGCTAAGCGACAAGGAGTCTTCAAGGCGAAATATCCCTTTAAAGACGAAACGTAATGTGATTTATATATAAGGACTCAGTGCGTACCACGCAGTAAACACTTTCCACCTCCCTTATAAAAAACGAATCACTTGATTATGTTTAAGGTAAAATTTGCATTTTTTTCCGAGATTCGTACAAAACACATAAAAGCGATGTGAACACCATAGAGAACTACTGAATGTTAAACCTGGTGGTAAGTAAAGTTACCGCCAGGCTTTAAAAGGATATACAAATAAGTAATTTGTAACGCCTAACAGGTCAAGGAGGTAAATGCTGGAGTAGCTCACTTTTCGCAGTTTCAATAAAAATTCCATTGCGTTGAGACAGGTCGTCTGGGTCTCCTTCTGCTGACAGACTTGTGTCTGCAGCATAATGCCTTAGACGTTTGTTATCCAGATGTGCTCTTATTATCATTCGATACAAATACAGATTCCTCTCATGTGGAGTGCATGTAGTAAAAACATAGCTTGCCACCTTTTGCGTTATTTTATATTGTGCCATACTGCGTGCTGCCATTGGTCGTTAGGATGTCTTGCACTTTGGAACAGTGAGGAGTCTTATTTTATATTGTGCCATACTGCGTGCTGCCATTGGTCGTTAGGATGTCTTGCACTTTGGAAGAGTGAGGAGTCTTATTTTATTTCACTTGTTAGATCATACTTTTGGAAATCAAAATAAAATTTTTTGCGACTGATTTCTTAAATACTTTACAGATTTTTGACCTTCATTATGTTTTATTACAGTGCTATAGATAAACTATGAGAAGTAGCAGTGCGCCAAGTTTGCCAAGTGCTATACTCAAATTGATGATGGAATACTACAAATTATTAAACACGGTCTCTGAGCGGGCTTTTGTAAACGTCGTAATGATCCTTCGCCTTTCTTAAACTGGGAAGGGAGAATTCTTTTCCATCTAGAACTTATAAACGACTAAGCTGAAATATAGACTCGAATAATATTTATAATGAAAAATATTGACGTTGTTCCACGTAACGTAAAGTGGGGCAGTAAGTCTCATAGAAAGAAATGCTCATATATTGTACGAACCATTTCTTTCAGTCCTGTATAGGCAATAGAGGAGCTCCAGTTAGCCATTCATGTGGCATTTTATGGAGAACCACAATGAAAAATATTAATAAGCCATTTGGTGGTTTACATTATATAGGCGGTTGGGCAGTTACCTCATCGAAGGTAGATTGAAGTGGTGCCTCTTTTTAGAAACTGAAGTGCCCCACTGTACTCACAACTTAACCCTAAATTGCCACAGGTGATCTGACATCCCACCCTGAAGCCGGTTCGACAACAAGCCGGCCGAACCCGCGGCGCGCGCGCAGAATGGGCAACCCGGCCCCTCCCGAGTGACGACCGGTTCGAGGCGCCAGTCAGCCCTCGTGGTTCCTCGCGGAGGATCAGGCGGCATGTGTGGCGCATCCCTCCGCAATGGTCAGCAACTCGTTGTAGCCCAACAAATTGGAGCCATTACATCCGCAGTTTCCTCGCTTCTTACTGTCTTCATTTTTCTTCAGATTTCTCTTCATCCTTTTCTTTAAGAACGGGTGTCGTATTTTAGGAGCAACGTTCTAATTCATATCTGACGTACGTGTTCTGAGACAATTCTAGTCTTCATAGAGTATGTATTATGTGTTATCTTCGTTGTCCTAATTATGTATTTCTCTAATGTACAAGACTTTCCTTTTCTGCATTACTTTTAAGAAGTGTTAATCTTAGTGGCAAATACAAGTGTGTACATTTCCGCTATTCAAATTCGCTGCCTCAGGACTGGGACCAGTTTCGCGCTCTAGTGACCATGACTATGAATTTAGGATTTCCATGAAAAGTGTGACATTTTCGGACCAGCTATGCGTCTGTTAGATCTTAGGGGAAGGAATACTTCTCTTTTGGATGTTAGTTACTTAAGTAGTGAAACAGGTCGGTGCATGATTGTGTGCAAGATACGGACAATATAAACCAAGCAGCAGTAATAATAAACTCTTTTTGAATTCACGTTGCGTTGTCAGTGCCGTGAGTTCGTGCCCATTTCGCAGGGCACATGAAATAAACGCCGGTAATATCTGGGTGAGATGTGCAACGTATACGAATGCGCTAAGTAGCAGCAGCATCGTCCGTGCAACGGGACAGTGATTGCGTTCTGACGAGTGTGGGGTGAAAGTGTGTTCAGTGATGTGCAGGTGATGTGATGTGTTTCCGCCGCAATGGATGGATGTTTCTGGATCATGTTACAGGATTTTAGCGCGTTTCGATCGTTTCCCAGGTGACGTGGTCCTCAACATCACAAAACTCTTGAGTCGTTTCCATTCCATGTATACTGCAAAGACAACAATGGCCCGATGGACGACGACAAAAACGGCCACACATCTGATCGTGACTCTAGTCATCCATGTCCTCTTAGCCATGGAGTCTGCTGGTCAAGGTAAGGGCTTTCAGCGCAAAGTAATTCCTATCTTAGCTTTAAACTGCAAACGTAAGGAGTTAAGAATCTTTAGAACAAATATTTTAACCTCACAGGGATTAACAGATTCCCACTAACACAATACAGTCGGGTGAAACCGTTTCTAAAACAAACACATGAAGATGGCCTATCGTAATTACTGAGGTTTGGAAAGATGCAGAAGCTACAGACAGAAGCGTGGTGTCCGAGTATGACTGGCAGATTTAAAGAGCGTGTTAATACATATGTGACACACTTTATTTAATATTATTTGATAATTATGCGTAACCTTTCTAAGATTAATTATATAATTATTGAATTATTAATAATTAATGAAACAAAGAAGGTTAATATTGCAAAGATTTTGAGAAAATTCATTAACATTCTCTTCAGCTTACAAAATCCAGGTAACTTTAACTTCAATCCCCATCAATTTAGAGAGACCTGTAAGTTTCATTCCTTAAGCTGCTACTGAGATGCGGCACCTATGTGTCCGACTGTTTGTACCAGTAGTTTCAGAGTTCAATAACACATTTTGTCTGCAGTGTTTTTTATGTTAATTTGGTTCTGGAACATTATTTTCCTAAATATCATTAACAGAGTGACATTTGAAAAGAGGTGCAATTTTTGTGGTCAGGTTTTCATAACACTGTTGATGAAAAGTAAAGTACTGGGGAAAATGACGCCGTGTAGTTTGGAATTAGTTACCCAGATTTAAAGTGATTTTCTGCCTGCATCTTCAGGGTAGCCCAAGAAGAGTGGAGAAACCTGAAGATGGAGGCATGAAGATTGTACAGACGTCGGCAAATAATTACCATTCGTCACGGCGTCATGGACCACAATATTTTAATCTCCAAAATACGATACGCTTTCTTGCAGATAAGTACCGACTTCTGAAATGTTATTTAATGAGTTTCGCCTTATGAAGGTTTAATGAAGTAGGTGTTGTATCCACGTCCACCGACCAATTAGCGGTGAGATTCGGATAGTGGATGCGGGCACCAATGCTCGTACAGCTGCCTGAGCAAGGGCAATAGCCGACGCCCTCGACTCCTAATGCGTAATTGACTTCGATATGACTCCGTTAGCACTAGGAAGTGAAGAAGTGATGAGGGTGTTTACTGGGGGGGTTTTATACCAGCAAACCACTGACATTTCACTAATTTCCTTACAAAATACTATTCTTTCCCTGGTGTTGCTTCACTAAAAATCCTCAGAGTGGTGTTTATGAACGTAGAAATGGCTGTCACCATCCTGTTTAACGCGAGTTGTTTTCTCGTCGTGCCATCATCGAAGATAGACTAGTTAGAAGAGAACTGCAAAACAATGTACGAGTATTTCCTCTTACAGTTATAGTTCAAAAGCTGCACATTCAATAGGTACTCAATGCTTAACACTTAATACAACATTTAACACCACATATGGTGCCAAGATAGTGCAGCACTTCCGTTCTACAGTCACAGCGTTTTTTTACAAGACCGGTACTTTTATAACAAGCTTATGCGAAGAATGTTCAGGACAGATGTGGCAGTCGTATGCATGTTTAGGATAATTTGTCCGTTACTCACATGATAATTTTTCCAGACAAGCCAGTAGTTCTGCCATTGAAATAAATATTTTTCTTTCTCTTTGATAGAATTCCCTTACCAACTCCAAACTCTATAAATGATTATATAGAGTCTATTAATTCATATTACATGGCTACATGTTTGGACCAGAATTCTGGTCGTCTTCAGGCTAGTACTTTACACAAAATTAAAAATTACAATTGTAATTTTAATTTTGTGGTTAGTTTAAGATCTCAGTCCTTCGTATAAAACACGTGTAAATTTTCTGTGGCATGTAAAATAGTCTCATTATGTAATGTAACAACTCTTAAAATATTTTCAAGTTTAAAACCGTAGTCCACTGATTTGTGTATTCTTTTTCCTTAAGAATTCTGTGTGTTTCGATTTCCTTGACGCCTCCGATAATTTCTCTTTACTTTATGTGGCGTGCGATGATATATATTGTTGTATTTAGTAAGAATTATATTCACTTGCAGAGAATCTATGCTATTATTTATTCTTCTTATGTTATAGGTTTTGATAGATATTCAAATGTATCTTCTATGTCGAAGTACTTTTATTTATTATACTGGTACTGATGCATAAAATCCGATTGTTATTTTTCTTGTCGGAATTTTTACTTCTAGCGTTACATTTGATGCAGGTACTATTATTTCTCCTAAGACTACTACAGCGGACATAATGCTTGAAAATATTTTAATGTTTTATTATTGCAGTATGTAGTGTAACCCTCTGAAGTTCTACAGAGAGTTTACGCGTGTTTTATACGAAGGACTTGGATCCCACTCTAGCCAAAAAATGAAACTGCAATCGTAGTTTTTATGTTTGTGTAGTATACTGGCCTGAATATGACCAGAATTCTGGTCAAACATGTAGCCGTGTAATTTGATGTGAATTAATAGAAAACCGACAGATATTTTTGTTGACGGTAAACGTAGACATTTCAAATATCATCAACACAAGGGAATATTTACCTTCAGAAACTCCAAATTATCTGACGGATTTGATTTCGTAACTTGGTTTATATTTTGACAGATTAGAGTTCGGCCCTATCAGCTGGAATGAAACAAGAATTCCGTGACAAGTTTTGAAGTTATGTGAGTGAGTCTCAAGTGAATAGTTACAATACCGTTAACGCTTTAAATTTCTTTGATATTACAGCTAGATTTACTCACTATTTGTCGGAGACAGATATGTCGGCGATGCAGTCTTATCTTCAGAACTTCATCTTTAAAAACCCCAGAAGACTGTTCGAGTAAAATTCGATTGTGATGTTCCGTTCTACTTTCTTGTTTCCTCCGGCGAATCGCTTCCAGCGGCCTGTTACTGTCAATTTCAGCGCATTAAATATCAACGCGCTGTCAGTCCCAGGGTTATTAACGTGACGTTTGGCATGTAATTTTATTATCTTCCATTCACTTAAGTTCCTCGGTAATGTCTGAATTTTCAACGAAATTTAATATGAGGTAAGAATTTATGTGCCGAAACGTCTGGAAATAGAAATTAGATGGGTACGTTTGAAGAAATTTGCTGTTACTTTGGAGAAGGGTTGCCTATTTGGCATTCGTTTAGTGGAGAGGCTTATAAGGACAAATGAATGCGACGTGCGTTGCAAATTACGTGAGTGTAGAGGGTCATAGTCTAATTTCTTTCACGTGTTTATACAAAGCGAAGGAACAGAAACGAGAAGACTTCAATGAAAATAGACAGTTCCAAGGGTGAGATTCGAACCAAGCCAAGAAGGCAGCAACAGTGCTAACCACGACAATGTTGCAAGCCGTCCCATGCCTCAGGCCGTTAGTCGCCGGCTTGTTATCGCGGAATCCCGGGTCCAAACTCACGCCAATTCATGTGCGATTTGTGGCGGACCAAATGGTACTGGGAGTGGTGTTTCTTCGAGTATGTACTTCGGTTGTGCCCAGTCAATATCACGCCTCAAGTGCGCCTTGCTTATTCTTTACATATCAACGACGATATATAATCTTGGCAATTGACAGCCTCTTTGAATAACACATTTATGTGAAGAAGATGGTGCAAAGTTTGTTATCTAAAAACCCTATTTCGATCACATTTAATCTATAATTTTGTCATTTTCGTTTTCTATATACCTGTGTGTAATATAACGAATGATTTGTCTCAAGTGAGCGTATGTACAGCGCAAAAAACTTTGAAATAATACTTAGATTTTCTTCTGTGCCATCACAGAATGTCCAAAAGACAGAACATCTCTTCGTAGAATAGACAGAGCTGTTAATTCAAAGTGCTCCCGACGTTTGTAGCGATTTTAACGGAATAAACTCAGCTCACTGTAAAGCACAAGAAGCCTGAACACTGTTTGTTTTAGTACACACAATTACTTTTAAATGAAGTGAAAATGCTATACAGTGCAAATCCGTGTGACTGTGGAGTCAAGTGTACAAATCAGCATTATACTGTGCATGTTCCATGGGCCTATATCGTGTGTAATATGACTAATGTACACACACTATTTTATTTTATTTATTCTTTTATTTTATTTGTCTGTATTTTTTCCCCTTTTAATATTTCTGTTAGTCCATCCTGCGTTTATTTTAAGGGGAGTCAAACTTGAATTATCCACAAGTCCTTCTCGTAGAAGTTCAAGAAAACTCAGGAATATTGAAAAGCATAACAATAAAAATATGTACCCTTAGGTATGCGGAATATTTTTCATTACATTCTTGTTTTCACTTTTCGCTTCCGCATTATTCGGTGATTTGTTTTCTTTATGCTGTGCTTTATATTAGTCATCAACTTATTTCCACGACGTAGGACGAAATCTCCATTGAGTATCGGATTTATGTTAACGCAAATCATGCTTTAGGCATTCAGGGTAAGTTCCACAAGCAGGTTCTTGCGAGGCCGGTCATGAATAATTGAGTTTTTAAAATTCAGGCAATATTTTACTCACCCTCTTAGCTACTCTTAACACATTCAGAAAGAATCTGGTCCATAGAACTGGCTAATTCCGTTTTAAGCAGATTTCACTGTATTCACTTCAAACCACTTATGCATTCGCGCAGAATGGATATGCCGTAATTAAATGGTGATTGGAAATCCCGAAATTTAGCTCGCGAGCTTGAATAGAGTTAAAATTCATACAGAACAGTTTGTCCTTGTTTGCTTCCGAGCACCTCCTGCTTTCACGCGTTACAAAAGCGGTATGAGCCGTTTCTAGCGTCACACTTCCTAGTTCCACGGCAAAGAGAATGTCGAAACACTGTACGATATATTCCATCATATCAGGTCAAACGTGTAAGAGTTTGGAACAAAAACGAAGTATTCTTACGGTTACCAAAAGGGGCAGTAAGAATCAAAAGTAATATTAAATTATGTTTGCGTGTTTTTTGCTGTAATTGTTTATGAACAAATGCCTTGTCTTCGATGAAAGCTAATTACATTATCAAACAAGCAAAGAAAACTATGGCGCCGTTGGACACAAAACACCTGCAGATATCTTATTGCAGGATAAGCCTGTGAAACTTACACGATTACACACTAAATGTTTTCCAAATCAGAAGTTTACAACTTTAAAAGCATTTCGTTTTGTACAGTATGGTGTTAGTAATATGTATGTAGCATATTTTTTAAAATGTAAAACCTTGCATTTTTCAAACTGAGGTTATTTATGTGCTTCGTGTCCGAGATAAAACGGCAGTTATTACCCCAGGCAGCAATAAACGATTTGTCTTGGTAATAGAAATTCAGTATCTTCATTGTGCAGCAGAAATTGAAATTTTAGCCTACTCAGATTCTTTCTTACAAAAGCAAAATTATACCATGCTGTCTGTGTGTCTCCGTAGTTTACATTCTTTCATCTGGTGAAAGAGCAGCCTGTTACACTACCGAACACACAGGCCCTAACAATTTTTAATTGCCTATAACAGGTAACAAGCAGATATCAGACATGCGAACTCGTGAGTTTGGAGTGACACTAGCACCAAATAGAAGCTACACTGTATAAGAGGCAACCCAAATATCAGACAAATATAAATAATGCAACAACCATAAAAGAAGCCTCCCCCTTTGCACTGGACACTTCTAATCTTTACTGAGTCGTTCAGCACACGCTCACTTCCGTGCTTCAGATTTGTTGTCTACTATTTCCGCGGTAATTCTGCACTCGACAGCACGTGTCTTTTCACAAGAAGGGGATTATGTGTTGGACGTCTTGTTTTTTTCTACGGACGAAGCAGAGTCCCACTTGAGTGGTTACACTAATAGTCAAACCGTAGAATATGAAGTGCTGAAAACCTACATGCCCTGCATCAAAATCTTCTGCATTCTTCAGTGTTTGGTGTTTGGTGCGCAGTGTCTGGAAAACAGATTGTGGGACCATTTTTATTTGACGAAGCAATTATTGCGGAGATTTATCCGAAGCCTTGTATCAATTTATTACTCTGCTGGACAATAATAAAGAGAATGCCGGTTTCTGCAAGATGGGGCGAAGGCCCATATTGCGAAAACAAAAAACCTCTCCTGCACGATGACGGGCTTGGACTTTAGCCACTACAACCACCAGAACTTGCGCCACTTGACTTCTCTGTGGGGATTTCTTAAGGGGAGAGAAACGTCATGAGGGGTCAAAAATGCGATTTTTAAGTTTTAGAATATTTAAATACTCCGCTCTTCTTGCGTCAATTGAAGTTAATTTTATTAAAATCCGACATCTGGTTAAATGTTAATAAATTATTATTTAAGGGTGTATCCTTTAAGTGCCACACCCACTTTTTGCACTCCAGCAGAAAAAGGGCTGTAATTCCTAGAGTTTCAAGGATTAGGGGGATATTTCTTTCTTCGATGTGGAGAGAAATGTTGGTCTGTAATGTTTCACACCCTGCCACTTGTATCTATAGTGGTACTGAGCTCTTTTGCCTTTTTTCTTGAAGGTGTAGGTGCATGTGTTGCAAGTGTTCGGTTTTTGTTTAAAAATGCCTAGACAAAGAAAGTTGCATCGCAACCAAAATTTAGGGGAAATAAATACGTATGTGTGAACACGGAAACAGGTGTTTCAGAAAAGAGACCAATGTGACCAAAGTGGCGAAAGCAGTTTGTGTAAAACATAACCTCAGTGCCTGGAACAAAAGATACGTCTCACATCTGTGAATGCTGAAATTACGGTAGGTGGAAACAATTTCTCGAAAAGTGAAAGTAATTTTACTTATGATGAGAACATTGTAGTTAGTATCAACCTGCTTTGTGCCTTGAACGTTGTGGTGATAATATTTCTTTTTTCGAAAAGCCATCAAAGGGGAGAGGTAATGTAAGCAATTTATTTATTAAATGCTCTAAATGTGATCATACTGCAGATATGATGACTTCAGACATTAGCAAGAGCAGGCTGTATGATAACAACATCCATTTAGTGTATGGCCTAATGTAAATTGCCAAAGGCAGAGAGATGCAGGTAAAATGTTATGTGCAGTGCTGAGTATTCCCCAGCCTCAAACAAGTTTTAGTATTTATAATAAGACTATTGGTTCAGCTGTGGCTGATGTGAGTGAATCCTGCATGATGCAAGCAGCCAGAGAGGCTGAAGCAGAGAATGAGGAAGATGATCCATCACATGCAACTGTTTGTTTGGATGGTACCTGGCAAAAACATGGAAACACCTGAATGGCATTATGTCAGCTGTCTCCTTTAACACGGGGAAAGATCTAGATATAGAAATAATGAGCAAGTTTTGTTTGGTTTGTCACACCAATCTAACCTCCCAACTTGAGTGTATAAAGAAATATGAATGAACAAGTGTGGATTGGAAGGTGCTGGTGTACTTAACGTTTTTAATCGTTCTGTTCATACCTGAGGTATTCGTTACACGAAGTATCTTGGTGATGGGGAGAGCAAGTCATACCAAAGAGTGGTTGCAGGGAAACCCTATGATCCCAACACAGCTGTAACGAAATTCGAATGTTAGGTCGTGTACAGGAAAGAATGGGAGCAATATTGAGGAGACTTGTGAAAGAAAGGGCAGGAACAAAATTGCATGACAGCAAACCTCTTGGAGGCAAAGGCTGCTTTACTCAGTCTGAAACAGACAAATTACAAAATTATTATGGTTTAGCTATCAGGAGGAATGTCAACAATTTGGAAGCCATGAAGAGAGCTGTGTGGGCTGTCTTTCTTCACAAGCTCTCAACAAATGAGAAACCGCAGCGTGGTTTTTGCTCAAGTGGTGGTGACGGTGTAAATTCAAGAAAAGTGCCAGTTCAGGTGCTGCATATGAACACAAGCATTCTTTTCCAGCTGCTGTTATGGATGCAATTAAACCAGTGTTCACGGACCTTGCTAGTGCAGATTTTCTTAAGAAATGTTTTCATGGGAAAAATCAGAAGCCTAATGAAAGTTTGAACTCTGTTATTTGGACAAGGATACACAAAACTGTTTTTGTAAGGCTTGACAAACGTAAGTTTGGAGTATATGATGCAGTGCTGTGTTCTAATGATGGTGTAGCCAAAAGGAATGATGTTCTAAACATATTAGGTGTGAGACTGGCTCAAGCACAGTGAGTGCTCTGGAGAAGGTAGATATGGAAGGGATTCAGAAGGCAGAAATAGCAATACTGAACGTCTAAAGAGAAGCAAGGAAAAACAAAAGGCACAAAAAAGAAGAAAAAAGATCAAGACGGTCCAGATGATCCTGAACATGGTGCTGGGAAGCATTGTGAGTCTGTATCATTATTGACCATCATTTTGAGTTATGTTAAACTTTAAATCAATTTTTCTCAATACTGCATTTTCTTAATTTCCGGTACCATTATCTCATAAAGCATATGAGATGGAAGTCTAGAAATTTCATCATCCCTTGACAACATCATGATAATCAATCAGGTAAAGATCTGGGATTGTAGTCACAGCAGGAGTCTGTGTAGGTATAAGTGAATATTGAAAAAGTACTTCAAAAGTAAAAGAAGTACATAAAAGTAGAAAAAATATTATGGAAAATTTATTTCTTGAAAAGAGCTAATTCTTTTTCTGATTGTGGCCACATTAATAGACTACAGTTGGTAAAAATTTCAAATTTTTATCTCCAGTTTTTTTCAGAAAGTGTACCTAAATGAACCTCAATTTAACATTGCTTACATAGACTTATAGGCTCCCTACCGTCTGCCCTTAAATAAAGAGTGTACTGCTATAGGCCAGGAAGCTTGGAACACTCTAAAAACAACACTCAGCAGGCTGCTGCCCGCACTGACCAAACAGCTGTTCGAAATTTTGAGAAAAAACACAGTAAGGGAGCGAATTCTTTTCATCAAACATGTGGGGAATATTGAAAGCTTCTGCTGTACTTACATATTATCACATTTTTGTTACTTCTTAAGAAGTAAAATAGGAATAAAATTAATCTTTTCAATATTGGGATGCATTTTAGACGGTAAAACATTTAGGTTAGGGTAGAGATCTTTGGAAAATAGGCAGATTTTGAAAACGTTCTCTTCAGTAAAAGAAAGAACCTGGCAACAATCATACAATGCTGATTCCACGCCAAATCACCTAGTGTCTTTTCCCCTTACGGTCTTGGATTCTTTCATTTTTTATGCACAGATATCCATGGTATATGATCATAGTATTTTTTTCAGATTTTCTTCTCCAAAAGTCCTTTCAGGAAAAATTTTGGAAAATTGCACAATACACGCAATTTGTGTTGCGACTACCTCAGCATCAAATTTTAGGAAATGTTGTAGCTCGCTTGTTTTTGAAGCACTTTTGATCATTCTGGTGTCAAATTAAAGTTAATTCCATGTACTTTCCAGTGATGTTAAAATATCACGATACGATTTAATAAAAAGTATTCTAGAGGCCTTTAAAGTGATTTTTTGTCTTTAAAACATTTTCAGTAAATTTTGAATAACCAGTGAACCACAACAAACACACTTCAAATTTTTGCAGGAGGTTCACCTCAGTATGTGTTTTCAGCAGTACTAAAATCAGGAAGGTGTTTTTTATGGTGAATAAATAATATTATTGTTTAGAAATGTGTTAATCAGCAATTATTAAAAAGTAATTATCTTGCAATTGAATAATGGGAATGGATCTAAAGGGTGCCAATACTCAAATATTATCGAACTTAACACTGTGCCATTTTATAAATATCTTTTTTGTGTCATAAAGATGCCCTAGAAGCAGCTGATGTATTACAGTCGCCACTAAATATTGTATACACATTAAAATTGTTTTACTAGCCAACCACAAAAAAACACCTTTCTAATTTTCGTACTGCTGAAAACACATACTGAGGTGAACCTTCTGTAAAAATTTGAAGTGTGTTTGTTGTGGTTCACTGGTTATTCAAAAGTTACTGAAAATATTTTAAAATCAAAAAATCACTTTAAAGGCCTCTAGAATACTTTTTATTAAATCGTATTGTGATATTTTAACATCACTGGAAAGTATGTGGAATTAACTTTAATTTGACACCAGAATCATCAAAAGTGCTTCAAAAACAAGCGAGATACAACATTTCTTACAATTTGATGCTGAGGTAGATGCGACACAAACTGCGCGAAATGTGCAATTTTCCAAAATTTTTCCTGAACCCACTTTTGGAGCAAAAATTCTGAAAAAATTACCGTGATCATATATCATAGATATCTATGCAAAAAATGAAAAAATCCAAGACCTAAGGGGACATCAGTGTTTCTATTTTAGGTGATTTCACATGGAATAAGCCATAATATTCCTTAGCGTTTTGGTTTGAAAGCTATATGCAATGAAATACTGGAGTACGGCGTGTGAAATTTGGTACATAGAGCATTAAGAAACTTACGCATTAGGTGTGAAATGAGTTAGAAATTATAAACATGGCAACCATAAGGATCTTTGGAGTTTTATCCGACAAATTATACGTACGAAGAATCTTTGCTTATGTGATAGGTTTATAATAATCACAGACAAAAACTAAAGCGGCAATAATAACAACCATATATTTGTAGAACCAGAAGGCCTGACAAAAGGAACATAGGGTTTACGATTCTGTTGGGATAACTTTCTTGAATAACTTTTAAAGAAATTTCATACTCCTAGGTTTAAAAATCCAGTGAGAAGGAAAAATTGCTTTCGGCTGTAAAATAAATATGCATACTTTCCTGCTGTGCTCTATAAAAGCAATGCCTATACGGGCCTGGACATGCCTTTATGGCTCCAGGAGATTGAAGCACCCATAGTTTCTAAACAATCGCCACATAAAAGAGTCAATGTTGTCTGCCCTACGCACCGGCTACCTTTACCCCGTCAGCAGATACCCTTGGTACTTATTTCTTTTAGAGACTGAGTCGATCCCAGGATCATAGTGCGACAGCAAGGAATAAGTCAATCGAATCCGCGACCTTGCGGCTTGCAGCGCAGTACCTTCACTAGTGCGCCACAGCGTAGGCTGTACTCTATATTGACAGTTGAGATACGGAGAAGAGGAGAGGCATTATTGAAAGAATACTCTTTTCGGATTCTACTGTCATCCCACTCACTTGGATAAAATGTGTTGTTGAAAAGTCATTTATGTTACAGCTACGCGTTTTCATTGACTGAAGATGCGTAGTCCGGCCTGATTGCTAGACTAGTCGAGGTAGGCTGGCTTTTATAAATATGTTTGCAGCAGCATAATCAAAGACTGTATTAAATGCAATAGAGACAGAAAATATTTTGCTCTCTGTTTCTCTTATACTATATTACAAATGTTTCAGATACATCTGGAAGACCTTAAATTAGCCTTTTGTTTTTTTCGTACGCCAATATTCTATTTGACTAGCAATTTCTTAAGCGATACATACATTTGGATTTCATCCTTATGTAAAATACAGATATATTAAACAAATTCAACCCAAAATTAAATTATCCCAAACAAATTTTAATGCAGGATCTGAAAATCTAACATTCCTTATATAATTTGAAGGTATATTCATAACCTATCCACGTACCAGTTCCACGTTCCCAGATATAATAATTAAGTATCAAGTACTACAATCACTGCTTTTCGTTTTTCTTAATTATTCGTCACGTAAATCGCACGAATAAATATTCCGCAACTCTTTAGGTACGTAAAATAACATGAACATTACGCCATTGAATTTTACATTACACCATAACAAATCAATACACAGATAAATACGAATTTCGCCCCACTAACTATGTCGAATTTCATGCAGTTTTCTCGTAAACGGCACTTTATTCATAAAAGTTTATTTAATGTTTTGATCCTTCCTGTATAGTCGTCTTCCACGTTTCTCAATTTAGGAAGAATTTATTTAGATATGTTATAATTTATCTATATCTTAGGTAGAGCACCTGTCATTTTTGTCCGATTTTAACTAAACGCCAAATTCCTTGGTGTTTCAGTAAAAATTCTAAACATAAAATATCACGTCAATCCGTCCCTCGTCACTCGAATTAGGGAACTACCTACCCAAAGACGCAGAATTACATCCCAGAAGATTTGAGTCATCGCGGGAGAGTGTTTTCACAGCGTAGTACGCCCTAAATATTTAACCAAATTTAGGTTAAATTCAGCCTCCAAAGGGTTTATAAGAACGTGATTGCGTGCGTTCTTACTTCAATTTGTGACAAGTTATAGACAGTAATTTTATTTTATTTAAAATATAGAACACAATTTTAACATGTTCGGTTAAAATTTTAGCAGATGTAATTAATTACTTTTCTCGATGTGAAACAAACAATATTGTATATTAAATAGGCCCTATGCTAGTTGAGAGAGGAAACGAGTTGTATTTGACAGCATTATTACTTGAAAACTGAAAAAACCTACAGGCGCCTGTACAGTGTAGAACAATTTACTCACACTTTATTTACTTTTACGAGAAATGTCCCGAATATTCATTTTTCTGAGTATAAATTTACGTCCAGTGTAAGTAAGTAGGTATAGATTGTTAATTTATTTATTTGCTGTGGAACAGAACTACACCGACAAAATTTCAGGGATGGTCGGCGGGACCAAAGTCTGGACTTTTAGATCAGGTACTTATGGCCGGAAGCGCTTTCGTTTAACTCACTGGAATGTTACATTAGCTCCAGCCATTCGTCAGTTTTCTTACTTACTCTTCCTTTATTTTCGCAGCGAGCAAAACACGTACTTCTGTACAGCGACAGCAGAATTATTTTCGTTCTGTTGTTGTGAATTTGGCTTCGTGCGTCGTAGTAATGTAGCTATCGTTCCATTTTGACGGAGTTGGCTGACTTTCACCTTGCATACGGTGCAGCGAGAGAAACAGAAGAAAGGCTCGTTATAATTATCAAGGATGGCATCAAAAAATACATTTGCCGCATCACACTACCACTGTTTTCACATAGTCTCACAGAAATAAATATGTGGCTGAAGTCCGGAGAAAGGGCTGGCCGTAAAGCGGGGCATATCTACCGAAATAAGCGGCAGCCCCATTGTGCTGATACCACACATCCCCGTGCACTGACAGTGGAACACTTTGAAACAATTCGGGTAAAGTGTTCTCTAAATACTGGTGAAAATTGTGCGTATTTAAACGCGGAGTCAAAAGGTGCGGCCCGATGAGATCGTCTCCGACAACACCTACCCAGATATTCACAACGAAGTGTACTTGGTTAAGTCTGAATTGAACACCGTGCGAATATTCTTGTGCCCAAGTATGGCTACTTCTGCCATTAAACATTCCGTTTCGCGTAAACATGCCGTGTCTGTCCACAGCCCTGTGGATGGGAGTGTGGCCATTCAGTACAGCCTTGCAAGTACCACTGCGCGAACTCCGGCCGATTCCTCATAAACATCTTGCAACACTAAAGTAAGGCTGACACTCGCGTCTTGGACAACGCTTGGTAGGTGGTGATTGCGCAACACGTTCTAGAAAGTCCTCCGCAAACCACGCAGTCCCAGCAATTGTTCTGCGTCTGTACTCGGGGCGTCTTACTTGCAAGAATCCTTTCCCTAGAAGTCGACGATCAATGGAAACGAATGCGGCGTGATGTGACAACTTTACTGTTGGATGCTGTGCTTGCTGGGTACGGCGAGCCTCTTCGCTCTGCTGTTTGCTGTCGCCGCACCATAAGCAAGGTGCATACCCGTTAGTTACGTCCAAATGACACGATTCACGTCTAATCACGAAGTTAACTACGACACAAATGAACTGAAAGCATAGTGCTCTCTCTGTAGTAAAACATGTGCTGTGCTCACAACGGCTGGGGGAAGGAGGGGTAAGTGAAATTACAGACGAGTGGCTGGCAGGACTGTGACAGACACTCTATTGCGTGGAACCAAGGTGTTTCCGGACATACGTACCTGATCTCAAAATCCTAACTTTGGTCTCCTCCACCATCCTCGAATATCTGTCGGTGTTAGTAGTTTCCACTCTGTGTTCATACTTGAATACAGTCATCCTCCTTGTAGGGTAAAATTATTGTCTGTTTGGGGCAGTGCCGTTCTTGGAAGGATGATAGTTACTCAGCTGGTAAAGAAACTCGCCGCTATTGTAGAAGTAACTGTTTCGTTCCTGCCATAAAATGCTAACCATTTGACCCTATCTATAGCCAACTGAAACCGATCCACACTTATATTCTGCTTATGTAAGACGAATTTCAATAGCATTCTGGTAAATATAAGGTCTCCCACCTGGTCTCTTTCCTTCAGGTTTCCGGACTAAAATTGCGAACACTCTTAGCGTTTCTCACTTGCTGCCTAGGGCGACATAGCTTTTGGCCAGTAATCTTCAATGTTTTTGATGCCTATCATCCACTTGTGTATAACGTAAATTATTCCCAGTTAAAGCATAAAGACATAAATTAATTTGTTGGAAAAAATTGTCGCTTTCACTATAAAGCTTGAATTTGAAAAAAAAGGTCTTTTTTTCAGTAAATCAAGTCGTATTGGAATTTACTCTTTAACAGGAAATAATCGTCAGCAGAATCTCTTTTCCTGTGACTTTACAAGTGCGGGGCTACAGAAATGAATCCTCCGAATTAAAATATGAGATGTGACGTGGTGTAGCCCACTGCAGGCTCTCGCACCTTAGG
This sequence comes from Coptotermes formosanus, assembly GCA_013340265.1. Lineage (NCBI taxonomy): Eukaryota > Metazoa > Arthropoda > Insecta > Blattodea > Rhinotermitidae > Coptotermes > Coptotermes formosanus. Next base: position 5,292,015 of record BLKM01001619.1, on the reverse strand, counting down.
GGCTAGTGACACAAGGGTGTAGATCAGCTGCAGAATAATGGTTAGCAGAGTACAGAAGAATGACGCGTAAAAATCTGCTCTATTTTAAATCCGTCAAATTCTAAATTCACAAGAAGTGGTTCGGGATTGAAATCGAAGGTTCCTCTTGAAAATGCAACATCTAGGGCTAATATTCATCTATATTTCCGTCGAAGGTTTTATCAGCATGGTAAGTTGTTGAAGGCTTCACTTAATGTGAAAACTGGATTAAGATATTTCAGGATGAATACACTGAACCTCTGTACATTGTAGGCTGCGTCGCATACTAAACCACGTCAAATTCGATTTCTGGATGTGCAGATATCTAAACTCTTTTGTAACGAGTATATTTGTATTCGGTGAAATGCATTCGGCAACCCGTACTTTATATTAACAGGACAGGATTCATCAATCATTCCGTAGCAGGCCTTCCTTAATTTTCCTGTCAAACAAAGCACCATTCAACATCACCAGGTTGCCACATGACACGGTGTAATTCCGTCAAGAGGAGAACCAATTAAAATCATACGTGATGTAGCTTAAAGGAATTAGTGATACCTATTTAGCAACAAGCACTCATTTACTTCTATACAACTTGTTACAGGTAGAATCTTTTTACTTTCAAGAACCATCTTTATGACAGGAAGTCGACATGCATTATACGCTCAGCCACAACAGGATCTTGTTAAGTCATATGCCAGGGAGGCCAGGTATCTTACCACTCATGCAGCAGTCCAGTGTCGCTTATAGTAATACGTGTTTCTTTCCTTCCACTCACCAAGAAACTATGCTGTTTGGACACAGTGATATAATTTACCTTTCATTTATCAATGCAGCTTCCAAAATAAATATTTAAATGTATGATCATCCATTACTGATGTCAATGGTTAATCTGCTCATCAGTGTGTCCACAATGCCTAAAATGTATTGTCTTCTACACCTGGGACACAGATATCTTTTGTATAAATCGCACTTTGGGTGTCTGCAGATACAAATTCTGATGGGCCAATTCCCTGTCCAAAAGATTCTACCAAGTGTCAATAAACAGGTCCTTAAACCCAGAAAATAAGGCCTAGGGCGGCATTAGCCTTGAGGTGTCCCTGAAGGAAAGGGAAGATTTCCGTCTCCAATACAGACGATTTGCGCATACAAATAACAGTAAATAACAGTAAATAAGATGCACACCAGAGGCCATTCGTCACTTTCAAGGAAAGCTCACATTTAAAACAATTCCTGAACTAGAGCATTATACTTTACAACGTGTAAAGATAAAGGTCGCCCCATGACTGGCACAAACGGGAGGCTGAACTATAGCTCCAATCAGTTCGCAATCCGGCACTAGAAGATGGTCAGCATCACGATCCGGCCGCTTTACCCCCGGGAAAAGCCAGGTACCCATAGTACAAGGGCCGAGGCGGTCTCGGCACCAGTCTGGACGGTACGGAAAAACCCCCCCCCCCCCCGTGCTTCCCCACCAGAATTCGATCTTCGGACCGTTCATCCGTAGCGAGTCGCTATACCAACTACGCTATCCCGGCGGCAACTTTAAAATAGTTACCTAAAATGCAACTTCATGTTGTCATTATTTTTACGTTGTCGTTTCCGAACACGCACACCAGTTTTGCAAAAGAAATGTAAGAAACTCTTCGGATTTCACATGCAAAAATAGTTTAAATAAGAACAATCTGACGCGAGAAAGGCAAAAAAAAAAAACCTACCGCAAACTGCACCGAACGTAATTCTATTCCAAAACACCTTTCATGTAATATATTCGTTCTTATATAAATAATAGAAATACAGATACCTATACAAAGTTAAGGTATCCATTTTATATACGAAAAAGATTGAACCGAAAAGATAAAATCAAAATAACATAAGTAAAAACGCTATTATTTTTCATAAAAATAAATTGATGTAGAAATATTTTATTTTTTAACATAGCTTTGTTAAAATAATTTAACACCATCGAACATGCAGTCAATATTAAAGCGTAATTTATTTTCAATAACACAAATATATACACAATAAAAACTATATTCAATTAAGTCTGCGTAAAGTGTATTTGAAAACGGAGTTGTAATTTTAATAGACGATAATTTTAAGGAAGAGATCACTTTCTTGGGAATACGAATTCTGTACTATTTCTAACCCAAAAATCGAAAATTCTGTATGTTTAACCGCCATATGTCTTGCATTCACGCCTGATGATTACCCCCATGGGTTGAAATATTTCGCTTTTTATATAGAAAGGAGTGTTGTTTTTATAACGAAATGTGTGTGTTGATCGCGATATCTTTCTTATTTATTCCCAAGCACTTGGTCAAAAAGTCTCCATACTGGAGTTTTCTGTAATGTACTTCATTGAATCTTCAGTTTCTCTGCTATTTATTGACGGTTCTTAAACTACAGACGTTATGTAGTGTAAAGTGAAATTTAATAAAACTCTCAGCACTGATTACACAAAAATCTGACTTGTTTCACAAGATTAGGTTGCCTTTGTTCTGGAGAGACAGACAACGTATGACAAATTAATTCAGAATGATCCGTAGAGCGGACGAAATTAAAAATTAAGAAAAAAATCCCGGATTGTTACAGCTATATTATCTAGGAGTGTCATCCTTCTACAGAAGTTACGTAAGTCATTATTCCCTTACTTAACGAGCGTTAAATATCCCAGCTGTAAAACTTTTCTTGTTTTATTCAACCCAAGATGAAGAGAATCAACAAGAAATGTGCCTTTCGACACGCTTTCTCGTAAGGTTGATTTATTTTCAAACGTCTCTGAAACATTTACCATACATACTTCTATATCACAGCTGCTCGTCTGACAGAATCATCGTAATACTGGAAAAATATATTCTGTGCTTCATAGATGAGAATTAAGTTACAAAACCTGCAATTATAAAATTTTTTTAATATGTCCTGAATGAGGATAAAAAGGAAATATTAAATTTTATGTACAATACATATCATAAGAGACTGTTCACAGTGGCGTGAATAATTATGTTATCATGTAATCTCTTATACAAAAATAATATTAATCGACATGTGCATAACAGCCTTTAATACAGTTTAATTTTTTAATCTGTTTTATTAGGGCGAATAATATATTTTATCATTTTTCAAAATGTTCTTATTCGCCAATTATACCATATTCACTTTCATGATAGTAAAGTTCGGTGACGTAATACATGAATGTTGTGACCATTTTCCTGAAGACAACCAATTCACGGAAATTTCAGACTTTTTATTTCCTGTTTTTGTATTGGATTATAGCGAGATTGCTGCTTTCCATAACGTAAATTTATCCAGCTTCATACGACACTCGTCATTGATTTTGTCGGATTTTTTGCGTTCTAATCATACTAGTTGGACTCAACAAAGCTGCAAAATTTCCAGTGCCTTTTTCGATACGTTATTTAAAATGATCACCTGTTATTAAATAACAACAGAATATGCCGCCGCTTGCCATCATTTCTCTTTTGAAGTACAAATTAACAACATGCAATATATTTCGCGTACGTAGGCTGAAAACTAGTGATTCCCGAATCGATCTGATCTCAATCACCATGCCCCCCATTCCACTGTGTCATCGGCTCATTCATTCGAAAATGTTAACCTGAGGGTGTCGAGTAGCAGTTTAATGATATGCAATCCGGGTGGTATCAGTAAACACGGATCTAATCCCATCTGCGATAAAATTATGGCCAGACTGCCAACAATCCTTCATCACTTCCTAAAAAAACACAGACTCTGCGCATTCTACTTGTTTGGAAACGAACGTATGTTTATTCTGACAGTAGAGAATTACGAATTCAAATTATCTGCTTGGAGTAATTTGCACGTTTAAAATCAGTTTATGTTCCAAAATATCCAGATTCTTCTGTGCTAAAATTTAAATGACAGAGTATTTAGTTTACTTAACTTTGCGATTCATCACAGATTTTCGGATAATAACACGTTATATATGAATTTGCGTAGTTTAGCATATTTGTCGTAATTTGAATGTCGGTGCACCTCACTGAGAATTAAGTCAGAGTAATTCATCTAGCGCATGAAAACAAGCCGACGTATCCTTTCTTCTAGAGGAAGACGTTTATTTCACTTGAAAATATAACAGGAAGCTATATTAACATTAAAATAAACAGTTTCCTAATCGTGGCATCGAGGTTGACTGAAAGTTTATTCATGTAACTTGAAAAACAAGCATTGGGTTAGTAGAGTATGACTATGTGAAGAAATTAAAATATGCTTATATAATTAAAAGAAGGTAATGAACGGATTCCAGAAATTTCGAGCAGCTTTATCGCAATTTACCCAAATCGCTTTAATTGTACAACACACAGGAGCTGTTATATAAACCACTATTATTGACATGAATAATCTCTGCATTTGACCACAGAGTATGTCGTATGATTGTGACAGTATACAGCAGACTTATCCCTAAATATATTAAAGAATTTCTATTCGTAAAGGAACATAATTTGCTCTCTGTGAGAGAGGAATACTGGTGCAGATAAAATTGAATTACGTTCCTGGTGTTCTCTGTTCCTTGCACAGTACGAAGAAGGAAAAATAATTAGTGGCTGTTTGGTGTATGGTAACGTCACTGCGATGCTGTTGACCACATTGTCTAATGAGCTCCTAGAATGTCAGCAGTTTCAGATGTTCGCCTCTTATGACTGTAGAGACGTCAAAGATAAAAAGCTAAGTTTCGGTAGTGGCAGATTCTCCGGTAGCTAGTGTAGCGCTATTAAACAAACACATCAGGAAGAATTACTCCCTTTCTCTATTAGAAAACAGAGCAACCTTGTAAGTCTGTTTCGAAAATTATTAATTCGTGTTATATAGAAATTTTATAGCGCATTTGATCATTTTAAAGGGTGGAACGGTTCGAATATTTCGGACCAGCCCTAACAAGTAAAAATTTCATTCATGGAGAAATTAAGAGCAGACTGAAGTCAGGGAATGCCTGCTATCATCCGTGCAGAATCTTTTGTCTTCCAGTTTGCTATCTAAAAACATGAAGATCCAGATACACGGAACTGTAATTTTGTATGGTGTTTCGTATGGGGGTGAAACTTGGTCTGTCACATTGAGGGGGGAAGAGGTTGAGCGTGTTCAATAATAGGATGTTGAGGAAGGTGTTTTAGCATAAGATAATCAAAGTAACAGGGGAGGGGAGAAGACAACATAACGACGAGTTTATGACTTGTATTCCTCAACAAAAGCCGATCCTAGTGGCCACGCGGTCTAAGGCGTAGGTCTGCGGCCGAGCGCTTGCTGGGATCGTGGGTTCGAATCCCAGCGGAGGCATGGATGTTTGTCTTTGGTGAGTGTTTGTATTGTCAGGTAGAGGTCTCTGCGACGGGCCGATCCCTCGTACAGAGGAGTTCTATCGACTGGGATGTGTGTCTGAGTGTGATCAAGTGAAAATAAAACAACCTCGACACCTACTGCGAGTTGTTAGAAGAGGTAAGGACTACGAAACGAAATTCCTCAACCAATACTTTCGGGTGATCAAATCTAGAAGTATGAGACGGGCGGGGCATATGGCATGTACGGGAGACACGAGAAGGGCATACAGGGTTTTAGTAAAGAGACCTGAGGGAAAGAGACCACTTGGAAGACCTAGGCGTAGATCGAAGGATAATTTTAAAATGAATCTTTAAGAGATGTGATGGGGCGCATGGACTGGATTGATCTGACTTCAGGACAGGGACAGGTGGTGGGTGCTTTGAATGCGGTAATTGACCTTCGGGTTCCATAAAATGCAGGGAATTTCTTAACTAACTATGGACCTGTTAGCTCCTCGGGAACAACTCTGCTCCACAGAGTTAGTTACACAGCACGATTTTTGAAAGGCTGCGGACGCGGGGTATTCGCTGCTACACATCGCCGCTTGAAGTGTGTTTTTATGAGTGAGGGGGAGACACAAACAGAGATAGAAGTACCATGTGCAATGTCGTCTCTAGCGTCCATTTAAATGTAAGTAAAGCGAAGATAATAACAGCTATACTTATTGTCGCTTGTGTAGCAAGAGATACAGGAAGAATACTACAGCAAAATGTGCGACTAGTCTAGCGGGAAAGTCGCTGCTTTATCTCCTGGAAATGGTACAGCGCTCTAAGACTGTTATTTGCAAACCTGTTTTCTTATTGACGAAGCACGCCTTCTGGGTTGTTACGCCGTGTGGTTCGATAAAATCTTGCCGAAGTTTGAAAGGAAAGTACCCGCGTCATCTTCACGGATATGAGTCCCTGAATTGACTGATAGCCCTAGGGATAAAGGTGTTACGTTTCTTTAAAACCTCGGGAACAAATTACCCAATCACACGGCGCAAGAACCCGGAAGACCTGCTTCCTCAACAATAACGCTTTGGAAACCTCTAATTACTGTTTTCGTATTGTTCAGAATATATTTCCTTCTGATTAGTTCATCTTCATCATTTATTGTGTTTTGTCGATGCATGAGTGATTTGCTATGAAGAAAATGAAACGGCAGAAGTTTTTGTATTTGGACGTGACTCTCCATGAATAAATTGTAATATTACTTACCAAAGGCTGAGTTCTGCGCTCTGGATGTTGAAAATTTTACGTACATTAGAGAAGAGAAGAGCGGATTTTTAATTAAAATGAACAAAATAAGTGAGTTAAAAATTTTAGACTTGATTTCTCTCTTTTGCAAATAATGGTGGTGTGAGCTCACACATTTTCCTTTGTTGTTATTATTATTATTATTATTATTATTATTATTATTATTATTATTATTAAACTCTAGTTACCTTGGACAATGCTGTATGATTGACTTAATAATTTCGAGCGATGAGGGAGCGAGAGTGAGAAGGGAGGGGAGCTCTAAAGGAAGGCATTCCGTTCCCTGCCGCTTGACGTGATATCCGGACCAGGAATCGTCGCTGACTATACCTGTCTTACTTTATTCCCTTGTTCTGGAGTTACAGAAAGCTTACTGAAGACTCCATAATTGTTCAACGTTCGTTTATGTGTAAATAAATGGGAGTGTTTCAAATACAAATAATGAAAAGTAAAATGTGGTTTATACAACAAAAACTATGCATGTGAATGAGTAAACGTTTACGTATTTTAATGTCAGCTGCAGTAAGTATAATGGGTAGATTATGCAGAAGAATCCAAAAATTGCTTCCTTTGACTTTTGAACTTACTGTTCAATCCAGGGTGACAAACAAGGAATTTTGATGTCCCGATAAATCTTCATATTCTCTCAGCCAATAAACTTGTTCAGCCAGATAAATAGTAATTTATCAGAACTCTGTAATTCCCTTCAGTCTTCTAAAAAATAATATTTTGTTACACTTGGAATAATCTGTCTTACGCCGTCTTCAAAAAAATTAATAATTCCTCCCTAACTGGGTTATTTGACGATGATTTATCAACTGCAGAAGATTTGAAAGCTAGACGTAGATGAACATAAATGAGTAGAAAGGGTAAAAAATTTGGCCCAACATGGCATTTGTCCGCTTGCGAACTGGAAAGACTGAAATCCTGAAGTCTGGAAATATAATTGTTTTCCGTCAGTAGTTACAAAATACCGACACTTTTCCGTGAAATGTCGCAATACAGTGACAGCTGCCAGTGAACATTTACTTCCGAACTTCAAGTAAGTCGCTTCCTATCCCATCCCCTGTAATTCGTATCTCGAGCTATCCCATAGCAATCAATATAACAGTTTCCTGAATGTATAACCAGAGTGATGACATAATTACTCGTAAAATGTTGCATTTCATTATTCTCTTACACACTTTATTTACGTCTCAATATATCATTACCTTTTATTAACTTGGAAGGGGTAGTGTTACAATGAAACAATTTTTAACCTTCCGAAATAAACTTAAATTCTTGGAACAGAATCAAGACGGGGGTCATGAATTGCGTGCAGCGGACAAACGGAAAATATACCGAGGTTACTACTGCACGTTTCAGAATTGCACTATGCATTATGTAACACCAATTTTCTCTGACGAGTACTGAAAATTACTGCAGCCATGAATGAATTATATCCAGCAAGAATACAGTAGCTGTTAAAACGACTGGTCCATTTCTTCCCTTTTGAATACGGTACATAGATGAACACAAAGACACTGGTGCCAAACTGATATTAGCGGCGTGAAAACGGAATGTGTAGATCTGAGCCAAGATGGAATGAGTAATTGAGTTTCTGTTTTGTGGGTTTTGACACTATATACGTAGGCTGGTACGTAATTATCCAATCTTATAATGAACCCATTGCTTCCTTCTTTAGCGTGGCAATGTTAAAAATTTAGATAACAAGGACTTGATTCGATTTGAATCTTACATCAGCATGTGTGTATCTGAGCTCGCGTTAATCCTGGGTTTAGATTACGAAGAATGGAGAATATAATGAAAAACTTCATAGACCGGTTTATATGCCCCACCAACAGACTGAGTTTAGTGTAATTAAAGGAAAGAAGGTACGACGAGAGGCAAACAGAAGAAACGTGCGGTGAACCTACCACATTCTCTAATGTACCAGACTTTTTGAATGACAGACTAAATTTTCCATAAAATTATGTATGTGTACACAGCTGGTTTTAACATTTCTCCATAAAATATTCCTTAAAATTCTTGGCGATTTCAAGTGTCGTCCCATGGTATCCCTCATATTGCTAAGAAATTTGTTATCATCCGTTTCATAGCCATTATATACTTCTGGCAAACGTGTTGTGTTTTATGGCATTTTAAGCATCTGCATGTCAATAAATCCACAGTATACATTTTAAGAAAATCTTAAGGAAATCCTACATTTTTTGGTCGGATAGATTGCTTTCAGACGGAAAGCATCTGTTTAGTCCTACAAACGGCCATCTCAACTCACTCATCCCTTAAAAGAAGAGGCCACCAAATCATCTCGCTAACCGTGCAATACGTTGTTCAAACAAAATTTATTTTCCTCGGGCTACTAACGTCGTATCTGTCTGTGACATAAGTTTACAAATTATAAGGCCCAGGATGTGTTAAATATCAGAATTGAAAAATGATGACTATTAGCTGTAAACAACTCGACGGCTGAAATAAGTGCTTGCTTAAATGTACTTAAAAATAACATATTTAAAGACTGTAAGAATGAATTTATGTGAAAGATAAAAAACAAGGTTACAGTCATATCGGTAATTGATGTAATTAGATTTTATCATCCCAACAACAAGCCTTAACATGTAATATCAGAAGCAGGTACCGAACCGTACAGCGGGTTCCGTCTTATCTTTTCAATTGTGCGGGTACACATTTTTTACTCAGACGCTTGCTTAGAACATGTCCATAATCTGACATATTTTCTTGTATATTACGTTGTTTGGTAGCTGGAGATCCTTTGTGATGATGATGGTGATGATAGGTGTAGCTGCAGCAGCAGCGACAGTTGCAGCAGCAGCAGTAGAATTAGTGGTATTAACACAACATAAAGTATAAAACCGTTTCCTTTCTCAATAAACAGCAGTTTACAACACTCCATTAAAGTGATGTAAACATAACAGGCTCAATCAACAGAAACTGACATTCTTACTGCGGAAACTCTAGGAAATCTAAGAGGTTTATACGGATTTTAAAATGCGCATTTCCCCAGCAGAGAACACACGACTCTGTAAGTCGTCTGCGCGGTTCCAAGATATATGCTTATTTCCATTGTCACATTTGACTTGTAAGAATGTATAGGGCTTTTGAAGTACGAAAGAAAATACACTTATATATATATATATACATTCACATATTGCCAACTTCTCCACAACCTTCTTACAAAGTGCAATGTTGCGAGTGTGGTAATAAAAAGCAGCCTGCATTCTTGGAACGCCGGATGAAGCTTCGTGCGCTAGGGGCAACAGTGAGGTAGTTTAGCATGTCATTCTTCGAGACGTACAAAGCAAAATTTGATTCAATCTTTCCTCTCTTCTTGAGATACATTTTATTATTTTTCATACAAAGGTATATAGAAGTATGCAGTTGCCTAAGCAATAAATACTCAGTCTATGTTATTGCCTCAAAGGTCGTTGTACTTCCAAATTTAATGTGATCGGAAATGTTCTCGCTTCCACTTATGTCCGTGAATTTTCAACATTATTTCTTTCCTACTTTATTTCCTTTGATTTCCGTGATTTATAGACGTGGCAATCCCCTTCAGAATAGGTTGTAAAGCACCATTCATTTCGATGTCCAAGAGAAGAAGGGATTTATCTGAATAAGAATCATGCCAACACAGCGCACAATATTCTGGGTATGGCGACGAAGACATGATTTTTAGTGGATCAGAAAAATTAATACACCGTATATAATGAAAAACTTAAAGCGATTTGTCCCTTCGCAACTACGTCAGCAACACCAAAGAAAGCGTATTCACTTTCGCATTTACTGATTTCTGTAGGCTCTTTATCCAGACCTAAAATAAGACTTTGTTTCACTGAATATACATTCATTCATTCAGTAATTCTTTCTTTCACTCATTTCGCAGTCTGTCTTACGACAGGTCCATAGCTTCTTCCAATCGAGTTCTTCACAGAGCGAGATCTAATGCTTTGTTTTCCAATTTCGAGTCTCCTCTCGTTTTCTTAGGGTCAGCCATAGCTGCTTAGGGTTCTTTCCTCGTCTTCCTGTCACTTCTATCCTTTCTGCTATCCCACCTTCAATAACGTGTTTTAGAGGGCAGTTCCTGTGCAAATATATATATATATAGTATATACACGCACGCATATATACGTATATATTTAGTTAAAATACAGACAATAAACCTTGAAATTTTGCGTAGTGATAGATCATAATCACTCACAAAACTGCTTATGCTACTTTCAATCTGTATTAAGGATTACTTACTTCAGATTGTAGTCGTCTAGGTTATGACACAGCGTAGATGTGTAGGAGATACACAGTTCTGGAAGACGAGAATGTCTCTGTTACTAGGATCGAAGTAAGTAGGTTGAGGCAAATTCCACTCCCCAACCGCTGTGGGACTCCAAGTGGTCGTACTTCTTTCGAATTTCATGCCGTAGTATATTAATATCGTGTCCTGTAGAAAGTCCCTTCTCCATCTTCAGTTTTTGGTGTACACGTCTCCTGTTGACAGTTCGATTTAGATCGGATTGATCTCTACGTTCAGTCTCCCTTTCATAGATCTGATGGACCATATTTCTCGCAACATACCTATATATTCTGACCGCGTACTGCCACTACTCAGTTACGCTCTAACAATGGGGACTGCAAGTTTATCCGAAACGTCCTTCTCTTTGTTCAAGAAAACATAGTGCCATAACTCACAAGAGCAGAATCAGAAAAATCAAGGTCGTTAAAACCTAAACACATATAACTGTGCATGATGAAGTGGACAGTCCGGAACTGGTTTTTGAAGGTAATCGAAATATTCACGACATGTAAGGTGGCATCCTACGCCTAAACACAACATTAAATTATAGAGTTTTCAATTTACATTCTTACTAGGCAAGCCATATAAGATGAAATATATTAGGAAATTACGTTCCATAAGTTCGTTCAAAATTTTCTATTGTGAGAACAAATGAGCACAATACGATACTGACTGCAAGATGAAGAAGAACTGGCATGATTGAGTTGATACAGTAATATGTATGTTTCTGGTAGAAATAATATCCCTGGCAAATTGCAGCGATTTCAGAATTTCACAATATTTTGACAAAACTGAAGGTCTTTTTCAAGGAAACCCTATTCTACTTGGTGAACACTTGAAACATAGAAGATTTAATGTAGTAATTCCCATTAAAGAAAATGTTCAAAAGTTAGGACAAAATATGTTCAACTACGTAATGTGATCAAGTTTGTAAATTATGCTTCATGAGCTTCCAAATCTTGCCATCAGTGACGCTGACACTGCAGTAGGGCAAAATAATGTCTCAAGTGACGAGAGGCAAGTGTGTGGTCTGGTATCCCGACTTGATATCAATATCTGTATGTACAGTTCAAAGGAGATTTTGTAGAGTGTTTAGTAGAATCCCACCAAGGACAGTGGCCACTTATATGTGTGGTGTAATTTGTTTCTTTAAGTCTGGTTGTGTTTGTAAAGTGAATAGCCCGGCAAACGAAAGACCGCTGAAGGAAAGTTGAATAAACTTTGAGCGGTTTTTTTTTCTCAGTGGAAGATAATAAACATGACAAGCTGCCGACAGTTAGAGATTCCACCTGTCGAAGTTAAAAAACTGCGACGTGGTTTCACGTTTGAAACTTGCGGACAATACAAATTGTCAAAACATGTACCAGCCCAAGATAAACAAGTTTGTTACATATTTCATTGTGCATTCTTTAAGAACTCGACGATCAGGAAATTTCCACACCCAAAGTAGTGTTTAGTGACGGAGTCACTTCCCGCCTGTCCGGTATGCTCAGTGACATAATGTTGTAATTTTGGGAAGCTGCAATGTGCATGCCGTGATCTAAAGTAGAACAGACAGATCCAAACTTGTGCTCTTCCAAAATAAAATTGTATGGGCAGTTTTTCGTTTTCCCCACAACCGGTCTGATTGGCATAATGTAGGTACTTCTCCAGGTTTGAGGAAATGCCCGTACCGATTTTGAAAGAACGGATCTTAATTATGCAAAATTCCTGCAAGACGGAACATCTCAATATGTTCACATTGTACTGTTGAACTTAAGCGATAAAGTTTCCAAAGGAAAAATAATGGCAGAGGTGTTCCCATCACCCAGCTGTCTCGTTCCCTGACATCACACCAATTAATTTCTTCTTCTGGGGCACATAAAGCCTATTGTTTCGTTCCTTTTGTCTAACTTCCTGGGAGGATACGGGCTGCTGCTGCTGCGGCTACACTTAACACTCCTCGTGCTTATAAATGCCTGCACTGAACTTGAATGCGTGTAGAAATATGATGTGGGTCGAGCTCTTCATTTTGCCGTCACTGGCATCTATAAACTGCTAAATATAGGTTGCAAAAACGTAATTATATATTCTCAAAAACATGTTTACTTTTCAATATTACATTAAAATCGTGTATATTTTATGGGTTCAACTTGTATATGTGTGAGTGTAAGAAACTAATACACAGCTGTATTTACAATTCAGCAAAGGTACATTAATAGACAATAATAATATATTCATCTTTCTTTTCTTAGTCCTTCCCTCTTCTACCAACTTGTTCACAGTAGGTGTCGAGGGTTTTTGATATTCTATTTGATCACACTCAAGCACACACCACAGTCGGTAGGACTCCTCTGGAGGAGGGATCGGCCCGTCGCATAGACCTCTACCAGATAACACAAACACTGTAAAAGACAAATATCCATACCCCCGGTGGGATTCGAACCCACGATCCCAACAAGTAATTAATCAAGGACGAGATGGACGGAGCATACAGAACGCGTGAAAGAGATGAAACTTTGTACATAATTTCAGTCACAAAATATAGAACGATAATGTTGAAATGCATTAATGTGACCAGGTTTGACGTGTCAGTTTGCTTCGTCTGACTCAGGGTAGCGAACAATGTCTGGCTGTTGAGACAAACTGGTGCAATTTTAAATTCCTTTAAAAACTGATGAATTTCTTAAGTAGCTGAACGACGAATGACTAACTACCCAAAAATAGCGATTCTGCAGTTTCGGTTCGTCAGTTCGTTATCCAGCCTGCATTTGAAGTCCCTTTCTGCATGTTTTACGAGACACCATAATCTAGCTGCACAATATGTTTATGCAGTTGTAAAATGGAAACAAGCAATTTATATGAAGCATTTCATTTTTAATTGCCTTTTCCATTCCCAGAAAAGTCCTTGAATTGGCAACTATATACCTACAAATTAGAAACATGAATCTCAGCGGAGGTCTGTCTGAGTTTTAACACAGTTATGCCTTGTTCTGTCTATGTCGTGTTTGCAGAATCTTCAACAACCAAAGCAGAATACACTTCGTTTCGTAGACCTTACCTCTTCTACCTACTCCCAGTATGTGTCGAGGTTGCTTATTATCACTTGATCACACTCGGACACACACCACAGTCGGTAGGACTCCTCTGGACGAGGGATCGGCCCGTCGCATAGACCTCTACCTGACAACACAAACACTCCCAAGAGACAAACGTCCATGTCCCCGGTGCGATTCAAACCCACGATCCTAGCAAGCGCTCGGCCGCAGACCTACGCCTTAGACTGCGCGGCCACTGGAATCGGCAGCAGAATACACTTAGGCCTATAATACCACTGAATGCACGGGGCACGGGGTGGCGCAGCTGGTCGAGGCACTGCGCTAAAAGCCGGAAGGTTGCGAACTCGATTCCCGATGATGTTATTGATTGAATCCTTCCTGCCCCGCTATGGTCCTGTGGTCGACACAGCCTCTGACAGAAATGAGTACCCGCAATATTTTCTGGAAGGTAAAGGCGGCCCATGCGTAGTGCTGACAACCTTACCGTGTCATTTGCCGACATTCTGCAAATGTGAGGGCCTCAGCCTCCTGGAACACTCAGGGCCTGCCCAGGCCTGTAAAGGGATTGCTTTACTTTACTACTGAATGTATATTCTGACTCCATCACATCTTGCATCGATGAAGATTTTAGTTTATTCAGAAAATTTATTTTACTTGAGGTCACATCTTTGCACTGTAGTGCTTATGTATCGATGTGTTTATCTTTTTCAAACTTTCTTTCATGGGTGCCATTCTTCCTTTAAACTGTTCTCTTTTTCGCAGATGAGATTGGCGAGTCATGCAGTACGTAGAGTTATAAACGTGATGAGAAATGCACATAAAATTTTAATGTGGTTAATATTGTGTGTGTGTGTGTGTGTATGTGTGTGTGGTTGTGTGTGTTCATTATGTACTCCACGGTCCCTCATTCTTCCTGCGCCCTCTCTTAGCTGCCTACGTTTTATCACCTCAATTATATGCGGCAAAGACTATAAATTATGAAACTCTTAATTATGGAATTTCTGCCTTGAAAGTTTAAGAGTATTCTTCGTCCTCTCTGCATAATACAAACACCTGTGTACACTAACGTAACAACGAAGCGGCAACTTGCACAGGGCTTGATTTTTGTTTAATTTCTGGGCCATAAATAATGAAGAGTTCTAACTAGGGAAATGAAATCCACTGCTGTGAAATGTTATTATGGCTGTTACATTCTGATTCTGACAGCTTTATTTTAGCATACATTCTGCATAAAGAGAGACGCTAAGTCTCCTCTAGTCCTGTTTTATGTGTATGTCCGCGATTTCGAGAAACATCGTTAGTTAGTTAGTTAGTTAATTTAGTTTAGTTTAGTTAGTTAGTTAGTTAGTTGGTTGGTTGGTTGGTTGGTTGGTTGGTTAGTTAGTTAGTTAGTTAGTTAGTTAGTTAGTTAGTTAGTTAGTTAGTTAGTTAGTTAGTTAGTTAGTTAGTTAGTTAGTTAGTTAGTTAGAAAAAGAAAATTTTATTTCGCTCATTCTCCTACAGAAAATGTTCACAACAATAGAACCCTCGAATATGAAGTTCTCTAAGTTTTACATGTAAACACACGGCCCGATAGGGTAGGTGAAAATAACAGGAGTACTTTTGCTATATTGGTTGCGGAAGAACCTAAATGAAGACAAAAAGTGACAAGAGTTTTACATGTAATAAAGACGGTTTTAGTAAGAAAGTCAGTTGTATTTTAATTAAACTCTATATGTCCATATAAATGTTGTACAATAAAATCCGGTGGGAGAAGATTTCTTTTCAGTTGCTACAGAAAAAGATTACGTAACGTTCGCTTATGCTTGGAAGACCCTTGTTTATTTTTTAATACAACTTGCGCATATAGGTTCAGACGCTCTCGCAAACTAATAATCCTGTGGTATTACTTCTTCTTTTTTATTGATATCAAAATATAACATTAGTATAATAACTGTAATGCTTACACACAATTATATTAATTTACTCTGCAAACTGTATTCCAAACACTTTACGTTTAGACTAGTATTTAGCAATTCAAGCTCGAGAGGAACGCGAATATTCATGTAAGTTTCATTCAGTATATTTGGTTTTATTTTCGGTTTTAAAGGAACCTGGAGTGTTTGGACATATTTTATCAAACCTCCAGTGTGTGTGATTTCATGACAAACCTCTACAGCAGCTCTCATGTTTTTATGCTTACAGACAGCCAGACAGACAGACAGACAAACAGGCAGGCAGGCAGAAGAACATAAGGAATTTATATGTGTTGTGCTGTTGTGTGAAAAAACGTAACTCTGTTCATAACATTGCATTGCATGGTACATTTATTTGCATGTAGTTGAGTTCAGATTATGGCGTCACTGCGCATTTGAGCTGCGGAGTTCTGTACTTTGGTGTCATATATTTTTTTGAGGGAACTGCAGCCTGTACCTCATAAAGACTTTACATTACCTTGAAAACAGGTGGAGACGCGTTATCCGAAACCTTTGTGCCAGCTAGCATAATAAAAGGCTTCGGTGTCAAGAGCGAATGAACCTGATCTTCAGTGAGAGTGTTATTTTATAAACTGACTGACGGAGGAATGTGGGAAGACCCAGAGTGAGAAGGAAATTTCGGTACCTTCTGCGGCTAAAGAATAAGAATTTTAAGTGAAAAGTGAAAAGAGGTTGAAAAAGCTAGCGCTTCCCTGTGAGATGTTTATTTCTAAACGGCCTCAATTCAAGTGTATTTAATATTATCCCTAGCTATATTCGATTTTATTTTATGTAGCGACACTCTCAGTACATCACTTCATGTAATGTCGTATGACTGAAGCACAATGAATACTAAATATTTTCAAAGAAATGTGGAACAAAGTAATCGTAGTCTATTTATATAAATTTCTACAACCTTTACTTGCCTGGAGGAACTGAGAAATGATAATAAAAAATTAGTCAGTGTAACCGGTACCCCGGTTCAGTTTTGAAACTGAAACCTCCTAAATATATCAGAGGCTTTGACACTGGTATCCACGTGCTCGGTATTTTACAGGTCTTATGATTTATTCATTTGTACATCGTAGTAAATCTACTTTCTTTTCGAAATACATTCCTTCCACGCTTTAGATTCATTACACTAGTCTTTTCCTTGTCCCCTTTTACTACTGCCTTCTGATTTTCTTCTGAGTGGCTTTAGATTTATCCAATTCGTATAATTAAGCCTATCACAGTTTCCTGGTTTTTGGGTTTTTACACGACGTGTGAAGCGAGTTTACCGAAGACTTTTCGGAACTCGCTGTGGGTCCCATCTTTACTGGTTTAACCAACAAGAATGACCAGATCAGTAGGGTATATCCTCATGTATCGGTTGTAAGTGGGCTGTGGACGGAGCTAAAGATAAACAGTGGCAAACCAATGGGAATTTAGGACGGTTTCAGTAGGTAAGGAATGTGTTTGAGGAGAAGCGTGTCAAAGTTTGAAGGCTGCAGATATGTGCTTGGGAGGAAGTACTGTTGTTAGGAGTGAGGAAAGTGAAAGGGAGGCATGTGAGATACGTCAGATGAAATTGTGGCAAGGAAGGGGAGCAGGATTGTGATAGAGGAAGGATGAGATGGTTAATGGTCTTGTGTGTGTCGTCTGTTTTTCCGAAGTAGATGGATTTGTGGTTTCCATGACTTGTTTAGTAGAAGTCCGTCTTCTCTGTTTATATTATTGGGATGAAGATCCAATTCAATGGCCTCCCTAATGAGTCTGTCCATATATTCAGATTTGTTAGCAAGGATTTTTGGCTCTTGGAATGTAATTAAGTGGTCCTGGTTAATGTTATATTCGGCCACAGCCTTTTTCTCTTGTTGAGCTTGACGGATATGACGACGATGTTCTTTTACTCTGGTTTCAATAGAGCGACTAGGCTGACCAATGTAGACCTTGCCGCATTCCCAAGGAATGCTGTATGCTGCTGGTGTTTGCAACCCTAGATCATCCTTCACAGGTCGAAGGAAGTTAAAAACCATCTTCGATGGTGAACCAGTGCTTCTGATGTCGTGTCTCTTGAGCATCCTATTTATCCGGCCCGACATCGAGTGCACATACGGTTAAATAGTACGCTGCTTAGACACGACATCAGAAGCATTGGTTTACCACCGAAGAAGTTTTTTAACTTCCTTCGATCTGTGAAGGATGTTCGAGGCTGTAGAAAAATATCTTTTTGGCTTACAAACTTGGGGAGATAATAGGAACATCTTGTACTTAGAAACAGGAAAGCCAGATTAGGAGCTGGGGAAGAGGAAGAATGTAGGGGGTGGTGTCGCATGTTTGTCAGCTGTCAATCTTGTATAGGTTTTGAGCCTCGGCGTGTCTTAGCGAACCTCGTAATTTTACTGCTTTGCGGCCATGTGAGAGAAGGCTCCGCCCCAAAATATTCGCGAATTTGGGGTTTCCGCGTTTAAAATAGCGTGTTCTAGAACGAAGTTTGTTCCAAACAATTAAACATAGCTTTTCTCAAATGCAAATTGGGCCTGCGTGGGACACCAAGATTTACATTTCGGCTAACAGTAACTCTTTAGAGCTGGCAGGGGAGATGTTCTGCATGTGCGTTTTTGAAGGCAGGGTACTCTGTTCTGTTAGCTGGATTCGAGTGGAGGCAGACTTCGTCGCTCCGCTAAAATTCCCGATGTGTGCAACAAAATTACAATCAGAAATTATTATTTGGGTGTTTCTATATTACGCAGTAAATTTTAAAGCGTATAATTGTGCACTAGAGCGCCTTTTGATATTAAGTGTCATCGAATATTCAAGCGTAAAATTAAACCTTAAGTTTAGCAGTCACCAGGTAATGTATTTTTTTCAAACTGCCGCGCAGGCGGTACAAGTAGCCAGGTGTACTCAGTTCGGCAATATTTATTAATTAGCAATCTCTATTCAGTGAACTGGAAAGATCGATATCCGCAGGGTAGTTGTTCCTGATGGATAAGACCGCATCCTGCCAACCTTGAGCCAGTGTCTTGCCATGTCCTTCCTAAGCATATCACCTCGAGTAAACACCACTAAAGACAGGTAAGGCTCCTAAGCTGAAAGTGAACCCTGCTTATCGGAGCTATCTTCACCAACAGATCGTAACATCAGGTGAGGTGCAGAACGACTTTGAAAAGAAAGGCTGCAAGCTAGACAATATTATATTTACACTATCACTGCTATTACTATTTTGGCTTTGATATTTTATACAGTTGTATTTGCCTACCAAACCTCTTAGGAACTTAATGTTCAAAATAAGTAATATATCGGTGTATAGCACTTCCTGTACTACAATTACTAACTTATTTGAGAAAAGCTTAAGCCTGACATACCTGATATACAGGTCTCTCTTACATTTCCAGTTTAACGTCCAGTAGTACAATGATGTCTAAGGACTTGTTTGAACTTTTTCTTTTTTTAATGGCACAACAGTCCATAGTGGGCCAGGGCCTCCTCATTATCGAGGCTTCACGGTCACGACCACACTCAGTTAGGCACACCACACTTGATAGAACTCCTCTGGACGAGTGATCAGCCCGACGCAGAGACCCCTACCTGACAACACACAACATTCCCGAGAGACAGACATCCATGCCCCCGGCGGGTGCGAATACTTATTACAGCAAACGAAAAATTATGTGATTATTTTGTGTTATTTAGGTGACACATAGGAATATATTTGACGTTTGATATCTTCTTGTTTTCCCACAAAACACAACTTTTAGGGAGCTGGTTCTGCTGCTGTCATCAGGTAAAGTACATAAATAATGGAACACGTCCTGCTGGATTCAATGAAAGGAGATAATTTTGACCCGGGGATAGAGATTATTTCTAGTAAATAGAATCAAAATAGTAAGCTTTATAATTTTTTATTTTAAATGATGAAAGAAGTAGAGAAACTTTCGAAATACTGTGTGTTTAAAAAATATGACCAAAAACCTTCAAATATAGTTCACTCCCTGTTCAAAAATCTTGCAACTGTTTTCTGTCCTGAGACAGACGGATGAAGTAACGCCTCCATAATTAATATTAAATTTCAGTCTGTGCCTTGGTGTTTTCAGTGGGCACCAACCTTAAGTCTTGTGACTATATATGCACTTTTGTCTCTCCCACAAGTGCCAATTATATGTCCAGCTCATCTTTCTTGGTAACCCTATCAAGACATTTGAAGAGTAATTTACAAAATATTAAGTTTCGCGTAATGAAATTGTTTCCATCATCCAGCTAAACCTTCCCTCGAAAGTCGAAATATTGGTTTAGTATCCACTTTGCAAAAGTTCAAATATTGTATATGAATTAAGTAATCTCTATTCAAGCACACGAGCAACTCAGTGAAGCAAAACTAGATGTGTACATGAAACTGGATTAGGCACAGCCTCACAATTCCATTTGAATTATAGATAGGGGCGAACACGTACTTTAGTACGATTGATGATTGGGTGGTGGTTATCAACGTGGCTAAATTTTTTCATAGTGGATTAGCTCCTTGGTACAGTGCGATTTGTGTTGGAACGTAATAGGATTATGTTATTCATGTAACCAGAAATATTGTCTCTCTATTATAAAATATGATCCTCATTAAATTATAGAGAACAGAAGTTCCACAGCTATTGCAATTTGTCTTCATGCACAGTGCAGTATAATTCACGCTGTAGCTGATGAAATAATATTTTGTATGCCACGCAAGACCTCTGACACTGAAAGGACTAATATGGCTAACATTACAGCTTTGCAGATATTTCTTGTGAATCATTATAAAAATCGGTGACGTCATCCATTCTTAGGCCCCCAGAACCGAACGCCATAATCCTGCTTTCTTTTCGGCATGCCCTGCTTCAAATCTCGATATGGCGTCCAACTATCCTCAGTAAGGTTTACGTCATTTTACTCAGTTCCTCCCGATGAAATTTGGAGTAGCAAGTTTACTATGAACAGAACAATAAAACGTGTCTCACAAGTTTTACCATTCTTTTATCAATGTCATCCCGTCACTTCAAACTGTACGTTCTGAGATAATGAAAGTGTCGTTAAATAAATAATATATACACAAAAATATCCTAGAATTATTCACGCTTTGGTGTAGCAAGGTAACAATATTATCGAATCAACTAGTGCAAACCGACAGAACCAACCCTAACAATAACCCTGACATCATAATCCGTGATAATGGAAAAGGAACATATGTATTAATAAATGCTGCAGTTTCAGGAGACGTAAATGTAATCAAGAAAGAAGCAGATACATCTAGAATATAAAGACCTTGCAATAGACGTACAGCTCATATGGAATGTAAAAATGTGACACCAGCAATAACTGGGGCAACTGCAACCATCTCAAAATCATTCAGAAAGTACCTGGCCTGTGTACCGGGAAAGCACGAAATTAGGGATATACAGAAATACATTTGGCACTACACACGTACTTCGGGAAGTGCTAATAAAAGTACAAAACATTCAACACAGGAAGCAACATTACATGTGCAATAAATTGTAAATATAGAATAGCTGCAACACTATACACGCTAGAAACACGGCCTGTTTCCGGTATATAATTGTAAATACCCTGCGTAAATAATAATAATAATAATAATAATAATAAAGGTAAAAAATAAACTGTGAGCGTAGTGAGAGGCATTATATGCTCATTACTTTCTCCACTACCCACATAAAAATTCAGTTTTTACCTCACAAAGAACGCTGGGTTCTTCAACTAGAAAGACGAACCGGATTTTGCAGCATGGGGAACAGAATAGTTCTTTGTTATGAGAATCACGTGAAGCACACAAACAGACTCTGTGCACAGAATGCATATAATTAACTGCTAAACAGTTTTGTATAGCCTACCAGTAGTTTATATGGGATCAATATCAGGGCTACAGGAAGAAATGTTACTGGTTAAAGAGAGGATCAAGTAACGTATTTCAAACACGAATACGGCTACATTCTTTCTTTGCAATTTTTTCCCTTTATCTTCATCTTCACGTGTTGCAGGTAAAGTTTATGGTGTCTGAGCTAACGTCCTTGCAGATGCTGTCCTCATTGCAGAAGTTATTTCTGCTTGCTTCTCTTTGGATTTCACATTGACATTTTTTCAAATAGGAATTGTTAATGTAAATAACACTGTAAATTAGCTGCTGTTTCCTGGTCATTTTGTTGAAGAGTCTGACTGCTGGGTCCTTTGGTTGCCGAGTGTGCGTCATCGGGCTGTCCAATCTGTAACTGAATACACCGTGTAAATTTGAAGAATTTTCCAAAGGTATCCGCCAATGGAATACTTCTGGATTCGTCTTATGTGTTCAAATATCTTAACATCTGTTGGCAATGGGCTTTTGGGGAAGGTGGCGTCCTAGTTAAAATGGTGGCATATGCTCAGTTCTTATGTGCAGTCTGTTATACAGTACGTGCATTGTTACAATTTGTGCGTCGGAATGAAAATGTCCACTTCACCTCGGACTTACTTGTAACATCCTTTCGTTTCGTAGTCCTTGCCTCTTCTACCTACTTGTTCACAGTAGGTGTAGAGTTTTTTTCCTTTTTTCACTTGATCACACTCGAACACACATTACAGTCGGTAGGAAACCTCTGGACGAGGGAGAGAAAGACCTCTACCTGACAACACAAACACTGTATAAGAGACAAACATCCATGCCCCCGGTGGGATTCGAACCCACGATCCCAGTAAGCGTTCGGCCGCGGACCTACGCCTTAGACCGCGCGGCCACTGGTATCGGCCTTACTTGTAACATACGTGCCCGAAACATTCCGATTGGCACAAGCAAGCAGCCACTGACTCTGTGATTGATCGATCTGCCCATTTATTCATTCTTTCATTTACGCATAAAATAATTACTTTTAATTTGTTATCAAACTGTGCCTGCCAGAATCCAGGCCAGAAAGAATGCGAGCTGAATCGTGGTGGCAGTAGTGCGCTTCTGTCTATACTAGTTGCTCTTGTGGCGTAGGTCAAATACAGGCACGCGCAGGCTGTGGTTATGCTTTATCCCGCGTGTGTTGTGACTCGCCATCTGTTATGAGTGTTTGTGTTGTCAGAAAGAGGTCTCTGCGACGGGCCGATCCCTCGTCCAGAGGAGTTCTACCGACTGTGGTGTGTGCTTGAGTATGATCAAATGAAATCACAAAAACCCTCGAGACCTGCTGTGAACAAGTAGGTAGAAGATGGAAGGATTAAAAGAAGAGTGTTCTGACTCGCAGAAATCTTGCTTTTTTCCTGTTTTATGCTGACACTGCCTTCTAAGTACTTAACCCATGGCAGCTACATTTGTCTGGCGACACCAGAATTTTACTGCTAGCTTTTGCTAAATTACAAGCTGCGGAAACGTGAAACTAAATGCAGCAGTTAGAGGCGGTTTGTTGGAGGTGCTTTGAAGGGGGTGTAGTAGTTACCTACATTTTTGTAATATTTAGGAACACGTAGAAAAATATTTTGAAAGTTTCACTCAGTTTTTAGGCTGAGTGAAGCCCGACTAACATGCACTTTATTTTACGATATACGTATTATTTTGCAGCAGAAACAGTAGTACTGTATTAGTAGCAGTAATAGGTTTATCGGCGCATCAGCTGTTGAGAGTGTTCGCTCGTACCCATCAATTAGCCTCTTGGTGTTGATATGCTTTCATAATCGCCACTAGTCACAAAATTCATGTTTATATGAAAGTCAAATAAGGCGTAAAACATCTGCCGCTCTTGAAAATGGTGAAACTCGGTTTGGAACAGTCGGATCGTCACACAGACGTTGACAAAGCATGGGGTAGGCGAATCATTTTGCCTGTGCTTCGGTATTCTGAACAATCGGCTAAAAAGTGCCGGACTGTAAGACTAAGGGCTGGAAGTCTAGGAGATGGGATCGCCTGTAGGAGATACCATGTGTGGTGCGGACCGCTGTCTTTAATGTTGCTAAACCGCCCACCGACGAACGAGGCGACAGGGTTTCCAAGGGTGGATGATTTGTTACTCTTCACACATCTGTTTCCATGTGTATCGTTCCACTCATATTACCGTCTCGATAACATACGCTGAAGGAAGACAGTTCTGTATTCCTGATGTAAAACTACAGGAGAAAAGGTGCAGTGCGTGATGACAGCCTTGGCAGCGACATCAGCTGCCTCACTGCCGCTGGTACATACACAATCTCGTATTGACGACTGGGTTAGATTGAGCTCACATTTTAAAAGCATATATCACCTGGCACAGATGGGCCTCAATGGATGTGTAGGATCTGGGTGCTGTAACACTCAGAAGACACTCAAGGAGTCTGTAAACAGACAGGGCGTACCAGGTGGCAGGTCGCCTGCAGCCTCCAGTAACTTACACAAAGTGATGAGCTTTGTAATAAGGATTGAAATAGACGTTTTCAGCCGTTGTGTAGATACTTGTTCATTAAGAATAAAAGTAGAATCCTTTGAGATGTTCAACAGCGAACCACCTATGAGGAACACTGTGAATCCTGGGTATTGTGCAGCACTTCCGCGAACAGCCTATCGAGGAAACATGGAGATATTAATGTTTCCGAAAAGTCACTTAAGCGAGTGTTGCAGGGCCGTCAATGAAGTATTTGAAAGGAGTAAAGGCAGCATGGTGATATTAAGAACTTCCAGAATGGCACTGTATCTGGTGGGTTTTGGTACTGGCGACTCTCAAGTGCAGCTCGTATCTTGCCTCGGGTAGACGGCGGTGTATCACCCATACGAAGGACACTTCTTTAGAGCACCAGGGTTTGCAGCATAGCTGAGCATAAATGAGAAGTAAGCGCAAATTCCATCGACTGTGCATACAAGCTCTGCACTCTGATCATTTGGAAAACATCGGCATAAAGTCTTTTCCATACATAATATAACGTACAGCACGTTATTTGAACTGGAGGTCTGTAAGAACTGGGTTTGAATGTGATAAAAGTGATGCGGGTTGATGCTGATTATCTGCTTTTTTCCTGTTTGAGTCTGCACTTGATTTTTCTTGGCGGAGCAACCACCAGCCTGGAAGCAATTGAAAATTCCATTGGTTGATTTCAAAGTTGTGATGTTTCACTGCGACCAAGGGGTTATGAACCGAGGACTTCCCGTTTAAGAAGCTTAATTAATTATTTATCTTATCTTGTTTTAAACCAGAACAAGCCGTCCGTGTGACAGGAAGCAAACTTGTCGTGTCCTCATACGAGGAAGAATACCTTATGGACATAGAAAAAACCCCGATCCTTCATAGTTTCTTCTAAGTCACTAAACGTATATAATAATTTATTGTATTCGCAGTTACTGTACGTCATTTTATGGGACTGTGTTCACAGGATAACGGACACAAAGTGGCCGCGGCGTGTGTTGTCCCTTCCGGATCCGTCGGCATCAAGCTGCCCTGTGGGGAGAGATAAAAATTTCATGAGATGTTGGTGGAGCGTAACACTTCCGGCGTTTTATCTCGTATAATTATGAATATTTGCATAAAAAATGAGAATTTTAGCACGCCCACTATCAAATTTGTCAGTACGTTAGCAATGGATTTAGAACCGGTTTTTATCTAAATAACTTAAACTTCAGCATCCATAGTTTCCAGTCGCTGATGATCGACGCTCAATGCCTAAATCTTTTTACAGATTGATATGCTAACTCACAAAGAAAACAGCCTGCTTCAGTTTTAAATGGCCCTCGATGTTCAACTGCTTTGTCAGTCTCGGCCTGCACATTACCGAAAACACAGGCTCAATTGTAAAAATTATTCTTTGGCCAATGAGCATACCTAACAGAGAACACTGTTTTAGTTATGAAGACTCATCATGGCGAGAGGTTATAAGCGTTTCGATATTTCATGTAAATTATGCATTATTTTTTCCAGTTTTAAATAGAATAGAAACGCTACGAAAAAATTTAGTAAGAATAACACCAAGCAAGCATTTTGTGTTACACATTCTGTGCTTTGAAATGTAATTAATATCTTCCCCACCCAAGGAAGTGTGTGTTTTTACTCATATTAATATTAAAATAACAAAGTCCAAAATGTTTCAGTCCTAACAGGGTCATCATCAGAGACCATATACATCAAATATTTGTGTACATAACAAAATCTAAAGTTGCTGTAAATATTTATATCTTGATAATTTAAACACCGTGTAGTAGAAGTGAATGTGAGATATCAACAGTTCGTTTTGAGATCGATGTGGACATAGAGCGGTTTTGAACTCTAGTAATTCATTTTCTCCAAGGTAATCTGTATATGTAGATGGTTAGCACGGTATACAAATACACAGACTACCACGGAGATACTGAATTATTGGAGTTCCATACCGCTGTATGTCCACATCGGTCTCACAAGTAAGTGTTTAGATTTCACATTCACTTGTGCTACATGGTGTAAAATTATCACGATATAACTATTTATAACAATCGTAGATGTTGTTTGGTAGACAAATATTTGACGTATGTAATCCCTGATGATGATCCTGTAAGGAACGAAAATTGTTGGACTTTGTTATTTTAATATAAATAATAGTAAAAACAAATTTTGAATTTAGTTGATGGTGAAGACTCACCAAACTTGAAATTGCAGCAGACCCCATTTTGTTGCAGCTGCCCTCATACATGAGGACAGGCGGAAAGAAGTACAGACCAACAGATTCGACGACCTCAATAAATACGTAAGACGACCCTTCTAGGAGGTCACTGGAAATTAGAAACGGAGAGGCAAGCCTTACACCACAGCAAACCTGCAACTTCAGGCCAGTGCGTGGAAATAGGAACGTATGGGTCCCCATTCACTGCTTTGCAGGTGTATATAGGTGTACCGGTTTCTAGTGGGCTTCTGATTGATTATATTTCAGCCTGCAGTCAGTGGTAACACGACAGAATAGAGAATCCAGCCAACACCTTCACATTCGTCGGGGCTTTCTGCACTGTCTGTGCACCGTACAGGGTAATACGTGGGCGTGTGTTACATGCCCCGGTATCCGTACGTAAAATTGCATACAGGGATCCGGAGACGGATCCATTCGAAATTAATTTCTGAGATCCCACTAGGGACACACAAATTGAACGTTACATCGAAATCGTGTCACAGCGCCGCGGGTTAAGGAAAAATCCCTGCTGGTTGGACAGTAGTTTCAGTGAATATAAGGGACTTCAACAGGCCTCGAAGAAGGAGAAAAAGAAGAAGAAGAAGAAGAAGAAGAAGATGATGATGATGATGATGATGATGATGATGGTGGTGGTGGGGGTGGTGGTGGTGGTGGTGGTGGTGGTGGTGGTGGTGGTGGTCGTCGTCGTGGTGGTGGTGGTGATGGAAAGTATGAATTTTTGTCTTTGTACTAAAACACTTGAAAGATCAAGGATGATAACAATACGGCAATTATTGGGGGAGGGGGGAGGGGATGTGGGCGTCAACACGAAAGGGGGACCGGTTAAAAACACGAGAGAAATGAGCACGTAATACTGAAAGCGATGAATGAAGTTGTTTAGAGGTAATGTGCGGTAAAGTGAAACTTCAGCTTCCTCTTACTATCCTCCCATCATGACGAAGACCAACCTACCGCGACGGGTAATAGTTTTGTTATTAATGTTTCGGAGACTAAAATAAACTGTGGTGTGCGTGTATATATATATATATGTATATTGTACGTAGTCTACGTCTGCAGGTTCTTACTTAAAGAAGAACACAGCCCATGCCCAAGAGCAAGACATATGTTTTAAGATTCATCAAAATATTTACACTAGCTACCTTTCTTTGCAGAACGTTTAGGCATATTAACGACATAATAAAAGCCTTACGTGGGGACCACTTCCGCTTATCCGTCAGTCCGACAGAGTATCTATAAAGCAGTGTCAACGACCAAACCTTTTGGCCGGATTCTTTTTTATATGTTGTACAGGATATTTTACAAAAGTTTTTCGACCCTGCACGAATTTCGCTCTTATCAGCTCAATGACAGTTACATTTTACTTAAGGACATAAATTTAGTTTCCACCAGTGTTTTCCACGTATCTAGAACGCCTTGGGTGAAATTTGGTTCGGAAGGATTTCACGTAATGCAGCTGAGGAACTGTAACGTCCATAAATTCGGTACAACGAAGTCATTTTTTACTCAGCTGTGCAAAAGAATTTTGCACATACTTTCTACATTTTTCGTCCGTTGTAGATCAAATTCGGTGCGGAAGCTGTACACCGAAGTTTACTGAGTGTAAGTTTCGCGCAAATCGGCGCAAGAAAGGCCGTACTTTACTTACGGGAAAAATAAATTTCTCTCCGTAGTTTTCAAATTTGTTGTCCGATATGGATGACGTTTTGTGTAAGAATTCTGCAAATTTTGCTGTTGAAAAGTTCGAGTTTTTTTAAAATAGGCTCACGGAATGCCGTGCCTTTTTTATGGGCGTAAATGAAATTACACTTTTTGCGTGTAATGCGAAACTGTACGACATTTTCGAATTAAAAAATGCCGTGTTAAATAAAGTGTACTAGGCGAGGGAGTACATTGTTTGCAATTTTGTGATACGACGATTTTCGCGAACACGTTTTGAAAATCATAAAGGCATCCTCGTTAACTCATACCAATAGTTCCACCAGTTTCACAATTCCGTGTAAGACTGAGAGTACACTTGTTACAGTTAAATTCATATATCTACACTCCTGGTATAAAAAGTAAGCATTAAAATGTAGTTCGTTTTAGGGACTTTATTACTAAACAGCTGCGAAGTATAAAGTCTATAAGTTGAATCTGTGAAAATTGTGCGTCGAAATACTTGTTGCTTATTGTAAAAGTCATATGGATCACATAAATATACTCAGTGGGCACAATGCAGTTATTCTTAATATTAAACCTGACGGCACATAATCACCACTGGGCTTCAAAAGATTAATTGGCTCCGATACTATTAAGAAAACACATTTGTATGCCACCGACACTCCTTACATTCTCGTAAACACGAAATTAAAATTCTCTCTGCGGCATGGATAGAACGAAGTTGCATCACAGAGACGGGTCACATGAAGGGAAGACGATATTGGCAACGTGACATCGATAATGTTTAGAAGTTTTTGAAAATGGGACTCTACAACTGATGGCGTTGTAGGGGGGAAGTGAATAGACGGTTTCATAGTAAATGCTGAATGCTGGTATGCAAAGCTCAGTGTAGAAGTGAGAGACCCAGTGGTATTAGAGATGATGCAACGACCACTGATCGACCATCATGCTGCGGATGTTGATAGAAACGTTTAAAGACAGAAAGAGGGAGGAAAGCCGAAGTGTAAAGTGCATTTGAAAGGAAGGCAAATTTCAAGTGAAGCCGGTCAGAATAAAAAGATGGTATGTGTAAATAATGCCACGGTTTAATTCTTAGGGTAGATTTTTCATAACGAGGGAAAGAAAGACAGATTTGAGATTCTCACATCTGCACTCATAATTTCCGTCTTTTCGGATATGACACCGTGTAAGCTGCTCTGGCAATACCAATATGCAAGGAGTAATATATTAAGAGACGGGAATCTTCAGACCCTTGTCACTCAGAATCTTAAAATCAGTAATTCTCTCTACTGGAAAGAAGAGCTGAAATGAACTCAAAAGTTGTTTCATATTCTTGGTATATTTACGTACATCTGTGGCAGCCTTTCACAGAATGTGTTCGGCGAAACTCTGGGGTTCCGGGTGGTGTCAATAAGGTTTCCATGAGAAAATTTCGATGACAGAAAAAGCTTCCTGACTCGCATTTACAGACATCTGCTTCAGTTTCTCGGATGCATCTTGTTCCCTACTTAATGGTGTGTGCTGTATCAGCTACCCTGACACTCAAAGCGAAGATATTTAAACATGATGCTGGTAGCAAATATAGAGGGAGGAATGCTCTAGACCGCTAACCTTGACACTACACAGACAGGAAGGCAGCAGATGAGACAAATCACACTTGTGCCTGAGAATTACTTTTGGAAATTCGACTGTAAGAAAATAAGTTTAATTTTTCTATTTGGCTATGTTATTTGCCAGACCACTTTTCGTTTCTGTCTTTATGTTTCAAGCCCAAACGTTTTCTGTGGTCAGGTAAGTTCGGAAATGCTGATATGTGGCACTGATGTCATAAAATGTAAATGTTAAAAACTCGTGCTTAATCCTTGTAGAATACCTGGGAGTTAAAGTGATCAGCTTCTATTTTGTTTGTGGTTTATGTAATGATTGTATCAGGAGTTCAGACTACGTATCTGTGGCTCCAAATGGATGAACAGTGAATAACGAACTGTAAATGGTACTGAAGTAAATAAAAATAAAGATAAAAATAAAAAATAAAATTAAAGATAACTCACATATATTCGTTGATCAGTGCCATTGCCCGCGCAGTCTAAATTGTGGGTCTGCGGCCAATTGTTTGCTGGGATTGCGGGTTCGAATCCCGCCGGAAGCGTGCATAGGTGTCAGTTGTGTTTGTTACATGTTATCAGGCAGAGGTCTCTGCGACGGGCTGATCACTCGTCCAGAAGAGTCCTCCCCAGTGTGCTGTGTGTAACTCTGTGTGATTTTGAAGCTTCGATAATGAGGACGCCCTGGCCCACTAGGGGCTGTTGCGGCATGCGAAAAAATACTTTCATTTCCGAAAAACGCCATTAGTAGCAAACGATTTTATTGCGTTATGTATTCCAGCATTAGCTCAAAGTTGATTCAGACTTACCCCAAGCCCTAAGCAACGCCAATTATAATCGTGCTTTCTGCTTCTCCGTGTGCATGAAACACCGCTCCACCTGCAGAACTTACAGTCGTGGAACCGGTTATTGGAGAACTGAATTTAAATTAGTCGAAATATTCCGGTTTTGGTTGATAATGGGGACAAAAAAAGGACATTTTACACTAAGTCTTAATCTTGTCTGCACACATGCCGAGCTGGACCCACGCATACCTATTTATCATAGCGAAACAACAAGTTACAAGGAGAACTGAAAAACGTTTTTTGTCCAAAAGAATTCTTTCATAAGTCTGATGGAGTTCGAAGCAATGAAACTAGCATTTCACGCGCGCAAGGGCCGGATGAGTCACAACGTAAGTTTGTTTCCAGATTTCTTTAAATGACAGCTGTAAATTATGCTTAGATTTGAGGGATATGCTTACACATGCTTTAAAGGCATGCGCCGAATTGAAAGATTTAAACCTAGTTCACCTCCAACTTTTAGAAGGGCCTTTTTATTAACCCTTCAAAACTTACGGTTCCTAAGCGGTTTCTTACTTACAGGTCTCCCGACTGACAATATTCATGCAGTTCTCACTGTGTGTTGATATAACCTTCTTCTCTGATTACAGTGAAAGCGTCTGCAGGATTCTACTGTTTCTAATTTCATACAGGCAAACACAACTCATTTTTCTTAGTATTTATTACTATGCTGCTACATGTTTCGGCCTAAGCGGCCGTCATCAGGCATACAAATATAAAAGAAAGGTGTTTAGGGTAAACGCCTCTCCCTTTTACATAGAAGTGGGTTATTTACAGTGTGCGGACCCTAAACTTTTGCAAATATGTGTAAATTATAAAATGCAGACATATAAAGTCTATTATTCCCTATATGGGAATAATATAATATAATATAATATAATATAATATAATATAATGTGCTGTCTTTATGTCCATTTCTATTTTCTCATCCGGATTATAGTGTGTGAAGACCTCCCATCATAAAAAGCCCGTTAAACATGGAGAAGTGGATTACTTTCCTGTTGCAGCTTGTATGCAGCGTCTTGCAGGACTCCTGTCTGAAGCTGATGTGTACATCGTGCTACCTGATGTTATATACAATTTTAATTTTCTGTCTTCAGTAACATCTATACAGAGGCCGTAAGAACTGCTTAGTTGGAAGTCGGTGCTAGCAAATTTTTGTGCAGTATTCTGCCCTTTTGTGTCAACGGACATTTAAAAAAATATGCAAACATTTTCAAGATTAGTTTTATGTATAACAGTAATATGGGGCCGCGAAAAATGGAGTATTAAACTTTTGGTGTGATAGCGGTAAAGAATCGTTTGCGTTAGAGACGCAATAACATTTTTATTAGCAAGGTGATCACATTCATTGGATAAGCTACATACATTCTGTATTATATTTTATTCACACATGGAGAATTAGA
Source organism: Coptotermes formosanus (assembly GCA_013340265.1). Taxonomy (NCBI): domain Eukaryota; kingdom Metazoa; phylum Arthropoda; class Insecta; order Blattodea; family Rhinotermitidae; genus Coptotermes; species Coptotermes formosanus. The sequence continues at coordinate 5,259,992 of BLKM01001619.1, read as the reverse complement.
ATCGCAGCTGCCGTACAAATCTTGAGGAAGTACGTGACAAGCTTAAGTACTACGAAAGTTGCGACAGCAATTAGCCGATAAATGGCGTAGTTATTATACGAAATTTGAGGTTCTCTTTGCGGTGAATATTAAGGCTGCAATCCCCTCGGATGTAGCACAGTGCAGAGTGGTAGGTTCAAAGTTACCATCACGAAGCTACCTTCAGGGTAGATCTGCGGCGGTGTCACGTCCCAGAAGACTGCAGTGTTAATGTCTATTACTAACTTGCTTCTAGCTAATCTCACCTCATAATATTCCAGAACTTCTTGTAGCTGAATCCTTTTGTCAAAATATGATAACACAATTTTATGAAGTCATCAAAAATTTCCACCGTAGCGTAAAATAACTATATTTCAGGATCAGCAGATTCATTTTATTTCTCTCTAGGCGCTACGTGACCATTGCCGGTTACAGATTTTTTTCTCTTCAATTTGTGGCAATCAATGACTGCTGCACACAGGCTTCCCCCATCTCCTTCTCCCACAGTCCGTGGGTCGGGTCAAGCTGCGTTTGCTAGGTGACGCCCACGTTCGATACCGGAACGGCATCTGCCTGTGCAGTAATACAATAAGGCGGGCTGAGAGACACAGTGAACTGACCGGTCTATTGTGCTGTCAGCCTGCATTGGGCCTGATTGGGTCTTTCGTGTATCTCCATATCCTTCCTCGAACTAACGAGCATGTTTCAGCGAGCGAGATAATGAGAAAAAACGATTTGTCTCTGATTGCTCTCCACGGCTGGCATCAAAACAAGACACGCACGAGGAAGGGAAATACGAAATGTTTACACAGAAATATATGAAACATGCCAACAGCTGACAGTATGTTACACAATCAACCGGGCACACTGAAGTCTGCATTTATGAACTTTCACTTTTATGTTCGAGCAGTTATAGCAAAGGACAGTCGAATATTTTCGTCGGCCAAATTGAAAACTTGCAAATATATTCTGCAGCCATATGGCTTAAAATATAGGATATAAATTTTTGACATTTAAAACACTTGTAGAAGAGAAATTCGGTGTTGCTTAGGATCCCCATTTTTTCAAAGGGCCTCTTAAAAGAAGCTAACCCAGCGACAAAGCGTCATCCCAGAAGACTCTAACCCAGCGACAAAGCGTCACACCGCAGAAGACTCAAACCCAACGACAAAGCGTCACACCGCAGAATACTGTAACCCAACGACAAAGCGTCACATCCCAGAAGACTCTAACCCAGTGACAAAGCGTCACATCCCAGAAGACTCTAACCCAGTGACAAAGCGTCACATCGCAGAAGACTCTAACCCAGCGACAAAGCGTCACATCCCAGAAGGCTCTAACCCAGCGACGAAGCGTCACACCCCAGAAGACTCTAACCCAGCGACAAAGCGTCACACCGCGTAAGACTCAAACCCAACGACAAAGCGTCACGCAGAATACTGTAACCCAGCGATAAAGCGTCACACCCCAGAGGACTCTAACCCAGAGACAAAGCGTCACACCGCAGAAGACTGTAACCCAACGACAAAGCGTCACATCCCAGAAGACTCTAACCCAGCGACAAAGCGTCACATCCCAGAAGACTCTAACCCAGCGACAAAGCGTCACACATACATACATACATACATACATACACACATACACACATACACACACACATACATACATACATACATACATACATACATACATATATACATACATACACACACACACACACACATACATAC
>BLKM01001619.1:5225585-5258176 GCA_013340265.1 Coptotermes formosanus | reverse complement strand
TCTAACCCAGCGACAAAGCGTCACACACACATTCATACATACATACATACACACATACACACATACACACACACATACATACATACATACATACATACATACATACATATATACATACATACACACACACATACATACATACATACATACATACGTACATACATACATACATACGTACATACATACATACCAAAGTACATGGCATAATTTTTCACCCCAGTTGCCAGCAGCCCCTAGTGGGCCAGAGCCGCCTCACTGTCGAGGCTTCGCAATCAAACTCAAACATACTACATTCGGTAGGACCCGTCTGGAGGAGTGATCAGGCCAACGCAGAGACCTCTACGTGACAACACACCACACTCACAAGGGACAGATTTCCATGCCCTCGGCGGGATTCGAAATCACAATCCTAGCAAGCGAAAGCTCGCAGACCCACGTCTTAAACCGCGCGGCCACTGGGATCGGCACATGGCGTCACATCCCATTATAATCACGTTTTAAACACTGTATGTGTTACTTTCGGAACAAAATAAGGAAATACCCCTGGGTTAGCTAACCTCTATAATTTGCTGACAGTTCTTAAGCGCTGAGACGTGCGTCTTGTGGCCTATGTGGGTAAGCTATATGTGCACATTTAAAACATAAACCCGAACGTCACGTAAAGTTTAACAAAATATTCAAATTTTTATATCACATCTTGCGTACCGCATAATGCTTCTATTTCTGACATGTTCTCTTTAATATCGATTACTTTCTTCGACGATGTGAAATGTTAAATTTTTTATGCATCCTTATGGAGTCGCCTTTTGATAATGATGAAGAGTTGCCAGTTTGCTAGAAAAAGTAATCGCTATTTTATGCCACAGTTCGTGTAATGGTGTTTCAGGGTTGCACTGTGTTATCGTGTGACGTGTGACATGGAGCGAGGAAAATATTCATCACAATTGCAGTGATTTTTATTTTTACTGCAGTCGTGGTCCGATTTTGATATGTCAAGAAACAGTATCATAAACGAAGCGTCCCACATGCTCTTCGTGCATTCCATACCTAATATTAATTAATTTTCTAATATGTACAATATGTACAATATGTACAATATTAGACCTAAATATGTACAATAGAAACATAACAGTTATGAAACTACGTGTTCAGTTTTCTCCAGTCCCATATTAATTTCAGTCTATTAAATAGAAACACTCTCCTTAGACCCTTGTACACAAATATGTTTAATGTGTGTTGATCGTTTAATGCAAGGGAACAGGCTTCACAGTCATAAACGAAAGTAAAATAATAGGAATTTTTCTATCGTGTAGTGTTCCTAAACTTGCCTTGATTTTTAATTTATGGAACAATAGACGGTGCACGAAGCAGAGAAGTATAGCTTTCTTGTATGTAATACTTATAGATAATCTCTGAAGCCCTACAATGACGACTTAAATTTATGAACCCACACAATCTAACGTTTAATTTTCCTGATAAGAAAAGTGACGGCAAAAAATTTTGAACTGTTAGCAAGCATTCTGCGGATGTAAACTGCTCACAGTTTTTTCTGTCATTCCATTTTAATTGTACTGTATTTAAAAATTGCTTGCGTTTGGCACGTCTTGTAAGGAACTGTTAGCTATTTTTGTGTTACGACTCAAGCACATTCAGTGTGAACAGGTACTTTTGGTTAAAAGGACAAATGTCTGTCAGCCATACGGAACATCACTTTCAATCAGACTAGGATATATAACGCGTACTGCACTTACACATTATTCAGTTAAACGGGAACTTACTGCGACGTGCTTTAAATTTGTACGCAACGTCCGTAGCTTCGTCAGTATAGCCATGATATTGGACCACGAGGAAAAATTGAAAACGAATGCTGGTTTAGACAAAGAATTTTACGACGCTGTGTTCTCATCTTATGCTGTTAAAAATTAGATATTGTGCTATAATTTTTGTCATGCTTAATCATTGTCTATTTGATCACAAGTGAGTGATATCTAATCACTGAAGGAACACTCTTCGACTATAATTAAAACCAGTACTCTTAAGACACTATTGTGAACACACACTATCTAGAACACGTCTTACGAAAAGGGCAGTGTTCAACGTAACAATGGTGCGGTTTATGTGAAGCTGTCACAAAGCTTAGTGAATCATCGTAGACAGTTTTATGATATTTGTCAGCTGAAGCATGTTCGCGACTTTCCTGTCGTTCTCATTTGTTATGACTCCAGATACGTTTCTCGCTACAAACTAAGAGGCGAGAAGCAGAAGGCAGCAGTGTGTGTGTGTGTGTGGGGGGGGGGGGGGGGGGCAATAAAGACAGAGTTCTGGATGGCACCACAGCCTCCAGCATTGCTAACCGAATTACACAGGCGAAGTTCTGCAATCTTGTTAAGATGTCTGCGGAGCAGCAGAGCGCTGGGAGTTAGAACAAGCGAACTGCGTTACGCGTTGCCGTGATGACTGCTAAAGCTCAAAGAAGCGGTTTCAAATAATCCAATTGTTTTTTTAAATTTGCCACAGGGGATTTGAGGCCCGTCTTACGTAATGTTTCTTACCTTGTTCGTTAGAAATCAAGCGAGTTAAATATTATTAACACAGTATCCTCTTCGTACATAACGCTTCATTTAGTTAAAACATGAATACCGTAGTCGAAAAGTCCGATAATTTGAAAATCCTCTGGCACTGTAAACTACAGCCCTAAAGCTGTTTTGACGGAATTACACGGTTTTACGAATTAATAAATACTGCCGTCCCTACAAATATAATTCCTTCTGAACTCCTTTTACTAGCGTAAGGGTCCAGACCTGCCATAAGTGTACCACTCAGGACTTGAGTGCTAAAGAATTCTTACCTTGAGATTGACTAAGCACAAACGCAGCAGACGTGGTATCCCACACTACCCGTCACACCAAGCCGATTAAAACCTGTTCTCGAAGAAGACGGAAGTGAAACAGGACACGAACAGAAGCGAACTGAAGAACAAGAAGGATAGTGGGAGGATAAGTGGATGAAGGATGAGGAGGAAGAAAAGAAGAATGAAGAAGATAAGAGAAAGGATGATGAACTAAGAACGCCGGGTAATGAAGAAGGACCGAAAGAGGAGTAAAAAGAATTTATGAAAGCAAGTAAGAAAAGGCGGATCCCTGCGGCCGGGTGGTCTAAGGCGTGGGTCTGCGGCCGCTTGCTTGATGGGATTGCGGGTTCGAATCCAGCCGGGGGCATGAATATTTTATCTTGTGAGTGTTGTGTGTTGTCGGATAAAGGTCTCTGCGACAGGCTGATCTCTCGTGAAGAGGAGTCCTATAGAGTGTGTGTGTGTTTGTCGAGTGTGATCATGTGCAACAATAACCATCTACCCCTCCCATTAGAAAGTAGAAACAAATCAGGATAAGAACAAGAAGAAGATAAGACGAGAATAGAAAAGAGGAGTCAACCAGAGGAGATGAGAAAGAAGAAGGAAGGAAGGACGGAAGGAAGGAAGTGGAACAGCAGAAAACTGGGAAGGAAGATAACAAAGCAGGAAAACTATGCACAGGATTAGAAAGAAGGAAAGATACAATGAAGACGAAGAGAAAGTAATTGACTGAACATGAGAAAAGAAGAGAAGAACGAAGAGGCGGAACCGGAAAAGAGATGAAGATGAAAAAGGAAAAGGGAAGGAGGAGCAAAAGGAACATGTAAAAGGATATTCTGCAATTACAGAATCTAATAAGAGCATACGAACAAACGTAAGAACAAGGGGAACAAAATAAGGTGAAAGATATACATGCTACATTATCAACAGATTGTTCGGAATGTCGCCCCAAAATTTCCATTTCCTTCGAAAGGCATATGTCTGCAGAAGCAGAATTTAAGTGGTGTGTAAATCAGTGACGGCAAGCCCACGGTCCACGGGAGTCACGTCCGCAACTCCGAAGTGTTTCAAAGTCTCCTCCATGACAATAAAGAACACTTAAGACATTCGGTGAACTTCTCACGCATATTTAAATTTGATATATGGTGTTGAGTACGTAACCGGACTTGTACATATTGCTTGGGCAGACATCGTATGTTGGAAATTTCACACTGAGAAAAATATGGAATGATACGATTTGTCATGCCTCTTTTATTTTAACGTCGAGCTTGTTGGAATAATAATAATAACTAACGCAAGTGCATTTCAGAAGTAAATTTATGGAACGGAATTCCATGCATATCTTAGAGACTTTTCAGCGATCAATAAACAGGGCAAGCTTCTCATGGCATTCTTCCATCCTTAAAGAAAGACATGTCTTAAAATTCAAATTACGATCTTTTGACATACGATTGTTTCTTATAATTACTTGCCAAAAATGTATCCCATTAATCACTTTATGTAAAACAAATTTTCACTGATAAATAAGACCTTTTACTCTTAAAATATGATTTGATACCCCTGCACGTTTTGGAGGTATTCAGATGGTCCTTGTGGGGTAAAAGTTTGCTCTACGCCATTCGGAAACAAGGGTTACAAAAATATCGGTTAAAGTTTACAAAGGTGATAAAACGCTTCTCCTAAAAGTATCTTATTTTGCTGCCAACCTTCAATTCTTATCATTTCCTTCTTTTCACAAACTAGGCTTTGGTGTTACAAATGTTTTACCCGCAATGAAGAAATTTTAACTATGTAAATGTTAGTACTTTTCTTGCTCTGAAGTTTAGTTTCACGGACCAAATGAGTAGGATGACGAAGACAAAAATTAATATAGAATTTTGGTCAGTAAACCTCTTGGAGAGATGGTTTGTAAGGATAGGAGACGCATGAAACTGAGTCACGTTCATGTCCAATGGCAGGCTTTAGCATTCACTGTGCTGAAACGTCTGTTTCTCATTCCACAGTGTTGGTTTGTTATCAAGTTTTAAATGAACACGTAGTGCGTTCTCTATTCACAAACGAGGCTCTGGGGACAGAGTCATGGTAGTAATGTTACTGACGCAATAGAGGAAACGCCACTTCCATGAATACGTTAGTGTACTTACAACATTAGCATATATTTCGACGTGATCATATTCTAGTTCCCGTTCTCACAAAAGACGACGTGAAGACCGAGTTATGGCTGTAGAATCAAAGGACACGTAGCCGAAAAGTGTCATGACCACGGACAGGCCCCATTTGATAATAAAGCACACACCATATACAGAAACAGAGATAAGTGTGTGAGTGTAATCATGTCTATATATATTAAATAATGTTCAAATTGTTCGATATGGTAGTAGTAATGAAAAGCCATGCAACTTGAGGAAAATTTAACAGAAATTGTTGTTTTGTGGCGTAATATTCCTGTAGGCTGGTAGAGTATTTACCCCTGAAGATAGGGGCACAAAATTACCTCGCATATTTAGTAGCCGCGCACGAGACTGAAGGCAGTAGAATCCGAAAGTACCATAACTATCCTTTGGTCACCATGCGAACCTTAAATTTTAAAAGAGTTATGATTCTTAGTACAAATTTTTGTGAAAAATTGTGTTTTTGATTACAAAATTTTTGACATATAGAGTATTTAATTTTACGTATATTTATTCTAGCACGTATGAAGCTGTTTACAACTCTGATTAATTTGGATGTAAACATTTTTATGAGTTTGTTTGGCAACGAGACCAAAGTGACAAAATGTTGTACACAAGTTCCTGCCCGCTGATTATAGAAAACAGATTTTTGAAACAATTTCCGCAGTTTCATAATTGAGGTTGGCATCGTTCTCCACCGCGGAGGCATGGGTTAGATGTCAGAACAATGGATGTGGTATTCGTTTTATGAAAATTGGCCGTGAGACACGTTCATTGCCGGAAACTTCTCTCTTCCCCTGTCAGTGGCATTCCCCCAGAGCTCCGTATTCTGATTGGATACGCTATATAACCCGAGTATTTGACAGCGTCGTGAAATACAACATTACTCTTGTACTGACAAAAAAAAATACTTTTGATATTCAAGCAAACAATTTAATTTTTTTTCTCATTGATAATTTAAATGTAGCGAGTCGACAACTACATTTTTTCGAAAAGTGTCCATAGTACAAAGTTGCTAAAGCAGAGGGAATAGAGACCTAATTAATATGAGACGTTTACAGGAGACATCTTAAACTAACATGAAAACGAAAGCAAATCGGAGACAAATATTTTCTGATTCAGAGTAAGAAGTAATCTGTAGTGCAATTTGTCCGCAGACATAAAATTTTATCTGAAATTAATTAATTATTAAAATTAGTGGTTTTTGCTAAAAAGTTAAAAGGCACTTGAGCGTACGTTTGTGATCTTCATACTTTCCCTCATAAATTGACATTGACTTCGACCATTTTAAAAATCCTCTTTCTTCCCCTCAGTGGAACGTAATCAAACAGGATCTCTGTTGTCAGCGTATCGTCTACATGCAAAATTTTACATCCGCGTTTACCGTATGTAAAATATATAGGCCCACTCCCAGGCTGACATTGAATAGTACGTTTCCATTTCGTAACATATTAATTTTATTTTTGACAAGCGGATAGCTGCCCAGCAAATCTAGATTTTCCTCCTTTCGTTTACATTGAAATTCATTACCGTCCTTAAAGTCTTCGACTGGTCCATGTCGTGAGTTAGATTAATTCCACACCTTGACACAACGTATTAAATCCATTTTAATGGGAAGTTTGTTCGGAAATTAATGTTCCATGTTAGTGTATACAAATACATTGATAGAAATATATAATTGTAAACAGTGTGTGTATTTGTTGGTTTATCTTAACAACACAACTGATATTTCCTAAAATAACAGTTGTTCACATTCTATTGTGTAATTGTGCCAAGTTCCCACTGAATGGAATTGATAGAAAATAGAAGTAACGTAGATAACACTCCTGGAAGTTTAGGTGGCCATGCATTCATCGATTACAAATACAATCAGAACATAATTAGAGGTACCCAGTCTTGCTAATTAAATAGAGCAACGGAAACGCGACTGGAATGGACATATCTTAAGGACGAAAGAGAATCGACTGCCATATAGATCATGCTTCTAAAATAAAAACTACAGGTCGACAAATGTCAGGCAGTTCTAAACTGAAGACGGAAGGGACCAAAATGCCTAATTCTTGGAGCTGACGGTAACAACGATCCTTATCTTTCCCATTCGTGTCACATGTCTCTCCAAAATTATTGAACAGCCCAAACACATTCGTTGAAGTACACAAGTTATGAAGATTTTCGTTATGTAATTTTCTCCATATTACGTTTTACTGACACTATTTCAGCTCCAAATATTTTCCGTAACACCCTGTTCTCCAACATCATAAATCTGTGTTTTCCCTTACAGCTGGAGTCAAATTTTCAACCCCATATATACTGGTTGTAGACCTATAAATATAAGATTGTTTAAACAACTACGTCTATATAACTAACACTTGAAACGTTTAGAGAATAATCTGCATATTTTTCAGCTTCTTGTGAAATTCTTTTAAAGTAAGAAAATTAACAGAATATCAGACATGTAAAACTTCAGAAATTCAACAGCAGTTATTTAAAAGTCAGTCTACGTTATTTGCGGTACCCGTAATGTGCTAATATATTTGTACCGACGTGTACACTTATCGTTAGAAAGTTCAACAACTGTATAAATTCCCCCAACTTTCGTATCACAACATCCGACACGAAAGCGTTCAAATTAGCATAGAAACGCACCACTGGCTGAACGAACAACAATCCAGTCGCAGTGTTTGTCGGAACTGTAAATTAGGTTCAGATCAAAAGCATACATATGTATTAGCCTAATATAAACTGCAGTTGCAGATACATCGTTGAATTAGAACAAGAAAATTGTAATATGCTAAAAGACACATGGGCTGAGCCCACTGAACGCACGGTCTCCGGCGTGAGTGTGCGGCCCCTCGCTTGCTGGAATTGCGGGTTCGAGTCCCGCCGGTGTCATGGATGCCTGTCTCTCGTGACTTTTGTGTGTTGTCAGGTAGAGTTCTCTGCGTCGGGCTGGCCACTGGTCCAGAGGAGTCCTACCGAGTGTTGCCTGTGTCTAACTGAGTGTGGTTTTGAAGTCGCGATCGTGAGGAGGCTCTGGCCCACTAGGGGCTCTTACGCCATGGAAAAAAGCATATGTCTATATATCTGTGTATCCACAAACACACCAAAAATTTAATTTACAAAAGGGTATTCTATTCGTGACATTGTTAAATTAATATGTGGCAAATCCTCCAACCTTAAGGATAATATCAAAAATGTATTCGTTTAAAGTGCAGTGGTAAATATATACAACAAATGCTGTAACATTAAAAAACTGTAAATTTTACGAGACCGTGTATTTATGTGCTCCTTAATGATTCTCAAAATAACAACGCTTACTTCCCTCCACAGCATTACTCGAGTGGTCTTTGTAATTGACGCGGATTCAGTTTCTGTAAGATAGGAACTGACTTTATTTGTGTAAATATTTTAAACGAATTTCAGCCTTAAAAATCCTAGAAGAATGTAACGTCCTGCAAACATACTTAAATATCTATGCACAGCAGCAAACCTGCTTCATGAGATTCATGTGCGTTATTAATCCAATCTTGACATTTTTATAAATATTATATTTCTGATGTGGAATCGTTAAGTAAAAGATAATGAATAATAAAAGTGTTCCACCAATTAATTTCTCTAAATATAAGGAGATCAGTGATACCTCTCCGTGTGTTATTTTGTACGTATGTGTTTCTTTATCGCTTTGAGGTAAAAACTTGCAAGCAACGGCCAAATTTCACGCATCTTTCATCACACAGAATTCCGCCCACGGTAACGACGCTATTGCGTTTTTAAATAACATAAGATATGCTATCCGAGCATCGCAGCGTTTTCAACCCGCGATTTTTATAACAGGGAGGGTTTTGAGAAAATTTATACGTTTTGCAATTAATTTGCTTATTTTAATTGGCCATGGACCGCAATTCGATTCTTGGACAGACTTCTAAGGCTGGGAAAAATATAAACTGGGCAATTCTTGATGAATAAATAAATCCACTTGCATTAAATGCACCATGCCAGTAAGTGAAATTTCTTATAGACCGAAATTGTTTGTCCATGTGCAAAAACAAACACTGGCTTACAGTTTGGCAGCAGTCGTAATCTGTGGGCGGACTGCGTAGTTCCATCGGATTGAGACAGAGGAAGTTTTGATAAGATTTTCTGCATGCATTACCAGAATTGCAGAAGTTGGCATAGCTGAACAGATGTCGGAGAGATAAAGACTGTGAATGTGACTAGCAGCAGAAAGTCATCTTAGTGTGACGAAGCATCCCTGTTTTGCTTGCTGGCATACTAATCTGTCAGTACAGCGGTACTGAGGCGCTGCGAAAGGTGTTGTCATATATAGCACAGCACAGTTAACTGATCATCCGGCACCTGCAGGCTACGAAGAGTATCAGTATTTATAGCAACACAGTACGTATAGAATTTTATGACTTAATCAGTGTGACTACGTTATTGTTAATTAGTGAGAAAAGGCCTCAAAGTCGCTATAAGAATCTGCCCCGGAATATGTTGGAAGACAAGTTTCACGTTTTTCGACGGAAGCAGCTACTGTCAAAATGAGAGAGGACGATTGCTATACGTGAGGCAGTTGTCTTTAGGGTGGTAAGAAGAGCACGTTAGAAGGTGCTTAACACTCTTCAGGTAACTAATAGATATACACCCGCAGGTTCTTTGGAAGCATTTTAAACACACATCTGGTTTGACTATTTTTATAGAAAAGAAGGTGAATAAATCAAGGTAAACTAATTATTGTTTCCAGCACGGTTATTTTCATAAGAAATTCTCTAATAATCTTTATATTGTAGGTATTTTCCATTTCAAAATATAATAGCAAATACATCGGAATGAAGTATATATTTGCAGTTGCATAAGGTTTGTGGAATTAAAGGTAGGCCTAATTTTGATTCACGAAAAAGACAATGTTAGTGGACAAATGTCGAGTAGCTATGTGTAATTTTTAATCTGAAATTGAAATTGGTATTTTTTATTGGCTGTCATTGTAAGTAATTTTCATTACAACTACAACCAGAAAGCCCAACTGGAACAAGCAACTCCGTCGACAGAAACGTGAAGTTTAGGCGTGGATTGTCAAGATATTGTAATAAATAAGGTACCAATAACAGAAAACTCTTTTCTGTGCTCCTAAAGGGTTAGTTTCGATATGAAATGAAAACTCAGAGGTCTCCTGTACTCGTATACTCAACGTTTATAGTTACCGTGCAACAACAGCGTAATAAAAAAGGCGACTAGTGTAAATACTCTTTGATAGAAGTTGAAATAGAGCTTATGACTAAGACTAAGGGCTATAGAGTTTTCTAAAAGTATAGAATTATTAGACACAACACTAAGAAGTATGACATTTGACTTTCACTTTTACGATGTTAACAACAATTTCAAATGATACTACAAAGGAACGAATTGTTTATCCTTGTAACTGCGAATAATTCAAACGTTCATGCCCTATACAAAATGCTGCGGCTCTTGGCCTATTTACTCGACGTGCTAATAAGTTTAGAAGATTCTTATTATGGCAAGCAAAACGTGCAGTATAAACCGTTCCGAATTCACAGCTTGAAAGTCGCAAAATCTGCAGGAGGAGGCAAAGTGTGTCACCAGGAACACTTGATCATTCTCAAACATTTTGTATCCACGCTAGTAGGAATGCAGTTGGTTCTACAGAAATAACATTACTGAGTACACTTTGCTATTCTGTGTTTCTGAATACAGTTTCCAGTAATTTTATCTGGGCGATTGTATAAAACTCCGCCGTTAGTATCCATTTTATATTGCGAACAAAATTTTTAAAAGTACTGTGCAAACGATATATAATGTGCATTCAACAAACCTAATTAAGGAAGCAACACGTTCGTATGAGATATCTGTGCACTTCTACAAGCCCAAAAGTGGTATGTCCTCAGCTGACAACAATCTTCACGCAGCAAAATTGTTAAAGCTTGTAACCGTCCACCTCTACTCCCGACTTACGGTTACAGGAGCTGGATACTCATCGGGAACATGGATCCCTCCCAGGGATTATACAGGGGGATCAAAGCCACCGCAGTGATCACTGTATTACTTGGTATCCACAGTTTGTACTTTATTCTACGTACAGTACAAGATTCTTATAACTTCAGCACAGAGCAACTTCTCTCCGCTACACTCTTACATCACCGCCCTCATAGTCACTACTGTCGCGACCACCTCGAGTTTGTTTTGAAACAGTTCACACACACAAAACAACAGATATTGTCTTTCCTTTATTAGGCCTTGCAACAGAATGAGTGAAAACACGCCTGTCACAGAGCCGAAAAACCACAGCAGAGGCAACTGCCACACTGCAATAAACTAACTACAACAATAGCGCAAGAAATACTACCCACACTGCAACACTACCCATAACCTGCACACAACTCACGTTTGAAGCAAATCTGGCAACAATTTGTGAAGCGGCCGGTTACAAACTATTGCTATACACGCAGGAAGACTGATGGCGGAATGGAATTGCAGATGTACTCATTCTTAAACTCGGCACTAGGTGCAGTTGAGTCGTCGGCTTGGTCATTTCACTCCAGAGGAGACAGTTCCTGGTGATCAGCGGTGAGACCAAAGCCGGCCTTAAGGGGTTGAAAAAGAGAGAATTTTTTGCTTCTTCTGAGAATAGAACGACGAATTCTCGGTGGTCCAGCCTGTAGTCTAGCCACAGTACTGACTACACTAACTCGGCTGTGCAACATAAATCTTAACCAAAATAAAACATGGAGTAATACGCTAGGAGAAATAGGCGGAGCGGCAGCAATCAAGATTTCAAAATTCAGAAATACAATTATCGAAAAATGAAAAGAGGCCTTATTCAAAAATTCAAATTTCGTTACCAGTCCAAAAGATGACGAAGTCTAGGACGACGTGACTAAGGACAACAAAGATGGCGATATAAAGACGAAATTATAATTCAGAGGAAGAATATTACATACGTAGTTTCGACCCAGGCCAGTCAATGTGGAATTTTTTGGACAGAGTGGGACTGGAGTTGTTTTCCTCGAGTATTTCTGTTTCTCGTGTCAGTGTCACTCCAAAACTTCTCAATTTTCCTATTTCATTTACCTCCCACTGGCGCTGTGTAAGCGTAGCAAATGACAGAGTTGTTAATAAGACATTTTACCCCTCTTGCATTCATAGAACGTTACTTAATGATATAAACCTACAAAGATCGAAATGGCAACAATAAACGTTCAGGAATATTTAACAAGAATTATTGAAGAACACAGAAGTAATATGTGTCATGCAAATATTTCAAAATTATCACGCCCTTTCTCTGACATGTTTGTCTACATATACGGAATAATGGGAATGAAAATAATGTGTGAATAACATTATGAAATACTGGTATTACATTTACGACTACAATGCACAAGTAAACCAATACATATCACTAAATTATGTAAAGAAAGTATATTAAAAATAGTTCTGTGAGTATTGTTATTACATTTAATCATAAAATTAAAAGTATTAGCAAAGAAAAAAGCATCTAGGTCTTTAAAATATTACCAAAATTACCTGAACTACAAACTACCTTGTGTTAAGGAAGACAGTATATGAACGTACAAAATTTAAATCAAAAGACTTTTTTCTAAATTAATAGGTTATTTATGTTACATTATTTGAAAGATTTTTGCCAGTTATGTTTCTTATTTTAACATTTAGTTCACAACGTTCCTACAAATATAAAAAAGGTCCAGTGCTGTAAAGCTTGATAATTACTGCTCCTGCTTGGGCATGATAAAGTGGAACAATAAACTCGAGTGGCCACATGAAAATGATAACTTCATCTCCTGGGGGTATTACTCCAACTGGTTAATGGAACAAACAACATTCATTTTATTAGAGATGCAAAATGTACGAAGTTTCGAATTCCCTGTTTAGTTATAACAGTAACATTAATGATAACAACGCAGGAATAATAAACAAACCGTCTGGCACAGTGGTTAGCACTCCTGCTTCCGCACTCGGGGATCACTATTTCACTTTCTCCAGGTTAAGTCTACGTAATGCCTTCAATTTGGCAACGACTTTCCCTTCTACGTGGTTTCGAATTCATTCGCCGCTAAACGGGGGTGGGTAATCAAACTCCAGCCGCCGCTACAACTTTAAAGCCGTTAGTACTCATCAGAGTATCGCTAGTTTTGATAGTAAAGAAGAAATCCTGTCCTGTACCTGTTTGCCCCCAGGCTGGAGCCTGGGGCAAACAGGTACTTCTCGATCCCAAAGAAAAGACTCTTTCATTGCACTATTACAGTAACTCTATTGTCACGAATGCCATCTGGCATCGGATTCTAACAAGAGCGATTATTTCTCAGTCGGGATAATACACAGGCCTACACCGTGCCGTCTGGCAGAAATATACTGATATTTTGGAAGGACATACTGAGTATACCTTCAGGTGGAAAAATCGCCTAATCTTAAACATTGGTAAATTTCTGTCAGAATACACGGCTTCTTATTCCAGAGGCAAGAAACTTGCAGGGTTTATTATTATCATCATCATCACCGTCGTCATTAGTTGCAGCAGCAGCAGCAGCAGTAGTAGTAGTAATAGTAGTAGTGGCAGTGACAGTGGCTGTAGTAGTAGTAGCAGTAGAATATTATTATAACACGTGCTCTCTTCCGGGGGTTTTGATTTTCAGTACGTACACAAATGACGATTGCAACGTAATGAAAGGCCTCCAGATATCTTTTATCGCTGGTGACATCAAATTTTTGTGGTCTTAAATTGCTTAATGATTGTACCCACCTACAACCTAACACTGACTGCATACGAAATTTTTGCACTGCCAGGTTCATGAAAGAAGCATTAGCAAAAGTGGTATACTTAAGAAATAAAGCTAATATTTTCATAGGATTATAAACTTCGCAAATTCTGTATAACCCATAGTAACTATTAAACGTAAGAGCATTTATTTATTCGAAGCTATGAAACGTGTTTAAGGAGAAAGTTTCCACACTTCAGGAGAACGTTTCTTAGGTTATTTTACATCTATATAACCAAACATACCTACATCCAAAGTTGAGCATTTACGGAGATAAAGATGGGAGAAAAATGTCGTTTTCTTGCCATTCTGCCTACCGCACCTGCTTAACATGATGCATTTTCCGTACACTGCGCACGTCGTTGCCTCGTCTCATATCCAAGCCGTGCCGAGGCTACTGTATTTTGTAAGGTACTTGGAAATATAACCGGGATTTTTACGAAACGAGCGTGGGGTTTTCTTGCTTAATCAATGTCTTTATGCCACCCAGATGTTACTTCGTTTTAGGTGCAGGCGTTAACGTTACAGGAACTAAAAATTTCTCCTCCTTTTAGTATTTTAGTATTCTGTAATCAAAATGTAAGAGCTATAGTTTTTTAAAACTTGCCTCGCCAGTATGTCCATAAGCATTCAACTTCGGATACACGTATTTTTGGTTACATCTATGCAATTTAATTTACGGAACGTTCTCTCGAAGTACTGTAGATTCTTCCTAAAATACCCTTTACGTTCTTCATCACAAGTATTGATCACATATTTCTAATTTGTTCACGTTGCTAAAATTTTTCGCCCTGTAACATTATGCTTTTCTTCCCGTGATTTTTTATTAATTTTATATTTTAACTTACCTATACCTGAATTAAATTACGCCTCTGTTATTTAAATTTCTGATTGCTGTTATGATGCCAACTACCTGACACACAATGCATCCACCGGAATTTCGCAGCTATGTGTGATAATCTTTTGTCAAAGAAATTTATAGTAATGCTAACGTGCTATGTTGCTAAAACTGTATATATTCCGCATACCTTACGCACAGGAGTCATCTCCTTGGTCTTCAAACAACTTTTGTGTTCTGTGTCAGCTTTCCTTGCAAAAATTATCCTTCTTTTGATCGGCATCAGGGGCAAATTTGGTTCACAGAGACACTGAGGTATTCAGGAAACTCTTTGTCAGATTCTTATATTAGCATTTCTGTCTTTGTTTTTTTATCAGTCAGTCTCCCATATGAGCGTGAAATTTTTTCTCCATCGTAACATACAGAATTATGCCTTCTTAGGCAACTGAATTTTACTGCATTATTGTGTTCCGTGTTTTGTTCCCTGTATCTTTTGTTAGTTTTTGTATGTGTGTATTCAAATAGGTAGGTAGAGATGGGCATATGGATGCCTGTAATATTTGAGTATTAGTGCTCAAAACTGTCACTTGAGCCACCACGCTTATAAACAAGACACGAGTAATAATAATTATCACCATTATTATCATCATTATCGTCTCTTTTGCAGGAAGTAGAGTAAATTGGGCAAAGATGCTCCACTTTTTATTCTGACAGGTTTTTACAATTATATGTTGCAACAGAAGTTATAGCTGGGCGTGTAAGAAGTACAATAGTGTCACTGCTACAAAACGGTCAGTACCTTTATAGCAAATTTTAGTTCGTGTACTGACAGCAATAAAAATTACAAAGGTGTGTAAACGGGGCGTCTTTGGCATATGCGTGGTGAAAGATTCCGCATATAAAATGCAATACAAAATAATAAATTTGAAGTAAACAAAATTGTAATAGAATAAAATAAAATAAAATATGTTTTGCATCACTATGAGACTCCTTCCTACTTCCTTGTAGATATCTTACGTTTCTTGAAGACTCTTAGAACGTCCACAATCGATGCAGGTTTTGGAGAAAATTGTGCAGTTTTCACGTAGCCCCTTTTCACAGAATGAGCATTTTATCCAGTCGCATTCCTCTTTTGTTACATAGCAGTACCGCTTACATCATATACAGCAGTCACTGTCATTTTTATCAGAATTCTTCGAGTTTGGGTTGTGAACCTTTTCTTGAAATAATTCTGCCTATGTTAGGCTTTTAGTTTCTTCTTCCTGATGTGTGGCGAGCTAGCGGACACCCTCTACGGAGACTTCTCCTTACCCTTGGTGGCCCTGCTTTTGATAATTTTGGTTGGCGTTTCTTCCTGACAAACCTGGATGGGTGTTCAGGAACGGACGGATGCAGGAGTGAAGGCCTGCCATGTTAATACATTCTTTAAAACATCATCATCATCATCATCATCATGAGCTGTAAAGCATTAGGCGTAGTGCCTGTTCTTTATCCCTCGAGATGAAGCTGGTCCTTCCATCTTTTCCTTGGGCGTCTTATGCTTCTCTTCCCTTTGGCCTATATTTCAGTGCCTGTTTGGGTATTCTGTCTGTGTTCATTCTCTCTGCATGTTGTAGCCACTCTCGTTGGTACTGTTTTATTTCCAGAACAATGTTCTGCACTCCAAGTTTCTCCTTCACGGATTGATTTCTCTCCCTAACTTAGTAATTCCTAGCAAATATCTTAAAAATTTCATTTGTGCTGCTTCCAGTCTTTGTTCATCTCGTTTCTTCAGCACCCAAGCTGCACTACCGAACTTTAAGGCTGCTTTAGCTGTGATATGATGGATTCTTAATTTTGTTTCTTTAGTCATTTGTTTTCCAAAATGCCTTCCTATAACGCCATTTATTTTGTTATATGTTTGTATCTTATCTTCTAAAGCACTTTTGCAGTCCGATATAAGGTACCCTAGGTATTTAAACTCTGATACCTGTTCAATCGGATTATCGTTTATGACGATTTTTACTCTTTGTATGTGGTTCCCACACATTGCCATTGATTTTGTTTTGATGTTTGATATGTTCATTTTGAACTTTCTTGCTATAAGATTGAGGTGGTATGCCATGGTTTGTAATTCATCTTCAGAGGTTGCCATTAGGATCTGGTCGTCTGCATATAATATCGTGTTAATAATCTTCCTGTTGGTTAGTTGAATGCCTTTATTTATTACCATTTTAAAGTCCTGTAAAATTTGATTGATGTATGCGTTAAATAGTACCCGAGAGAGGCCACATCCCTGTCTTACGCCTTTATTTATTTGAATTGGTTCTGATATCGTATCGTCATTAAATTTAACGATGACTTTCGTACTTTTATAAATACATTTTATTGTATTTAATAGTGAATTTGGAGTTTTTTCTTCCATTACTTGCCACAACATGTCTCTGTTCACGTTATCGGATGCCTTTTCGTAATCTATAAACAAAAGGAATAGCGGTAAGTTATGTTCTTTCCTTTTCTGAATTATCTGCTGTGCTGTAAATATGGGATCTATACAGCTACGCGCTTTTCTAAAGCCGCACTGTTCCTCTTCCATTTCCTCTTCCAAATGTGCATTTAATTTATTTTTTATTATGTTTGTAAATAGTTTGTAGGCTGTAGGCAGTAATGTAATTGCGCTATGATTTCCACATTTTCTTTAAAACATAATAGGGGTAAATAACATATATTATAGTAGGTAGGCGACAATTTTATAGTCTTTCATTAACATATCAATGAAAATACAGTATACAGTTCGATGTATGAACAAGGGTCAACCAAGCGGGTTAAAATATCAGTGGGTCATATTTACCCATTTTTAGTAGGGCGGCTCTACCCAAATGTGGAGCAAAGACGCCCCGCATAATCTTGTGACCGTGATGTGGCTTGCGAAAGTCTGTAACGGCATGAAACAGTATATAAAGTCCACTCTTCCTTCACGCAAACTGTTGGTAAAATTACTCTAGACATAAACAAACAGAAAATTATAGAATAGCTCCCTGAAACATAGAGGGTTAAAAATCACGTTACTCACTTCACAAACAATGTCAGGGCGTTGAGAACAACACAGCAACTGCAGCTTGCACACACCCAGACACACCACTGGAAGACCTTCTAGCTGCATAATATGTGCAACTTCCTAGGCCTAAGGTTTCGAAGTAACTGATGGCAGGGCATCTTTGCCCAGTGGGACATCTTTACCCATTTTGCTATACATGTACTTGTTACGTGTTTCAAGAGATCACAAGATTCGATGAAAATGTCAGCATGCTGACCTTTTCCACTTATCAGATAGATGGCTTAGAAGCAATGTCGTTTCTGGTTTGAAATCATCTTGGACTTGGAATCAACGAAAGATGCATGACTTCTGCCCCTTAACGGTTAAATATACTTGTCAATTTTCGAAGGACAAATTTTTTATATAATTTACTAACAGCAATTTTCATGTATTAAGCTAGGGTAGTAAGTGAAAAATTTTTGTAACTGATATATTCAGTTACACTGTATTGAATCACATTATTCTTTCGTCACATTTATTATCAAAATAAACACAATCGCTGATATAACGCCCGCTCGTTTCGTTTCGGTGGATAAATATTGTTTCTTTGAACATTTTGGGAGCCGTGCGAGGCACAGTCTATGTCCGGTTTATTTTGACACAACAATTTCCGGAATCCTTTTCGCGTGTATTGTGCGAACTAAAAAGAAGCCGTTATGTGCTGGCCACATCCTTCCGTCCATCCGTCCTTCCGAGAGTGACCTAGTATCAGCGAACTACCATCTGGGATTTTCGTGAAATTTGTTAGATTTCTTTAAAAATTCTCTCAAGCAAGTTCTGGTTTCATGAAAGTCGGCTCAGTGTTTTACACCATACTTAAGAGAATTCATACCTGTACTTTCCATACTTTTTGTCAGATTTAAATACAGTTCGGTGTAGGAGGTCTTCACATAATGCCGACGATTCGTGAAAAAATTTGC
This sequence comes from Coptotermes formosanus, assembly GCA_013340265.1. Lineage (NCBI taxonomy): Eukaryota > Metazoa > Arthropoda > Insecta > Blattodea > Rhinotermitidae > Coptotermes > Coptotermes formosanus. The sequence goes on along the minus strand of BLKM01001619.1, from coordinate 5,239,531 downwards.
ATTGAGTGCCATACTTTACCTAGAGGCGTTAGAGAATTTCTGTCCCCACGTTTCGCAAGTATGTATGAGTTCGGTGAAATTCTGTGTAAGATACACATATTATGCTGCTGAGCATTTGTGAGTTTTATAAAATCTGCGACGTGATTGGCATACTTCTGTGGCCTAACTGACATAGTATTTACACGTGTACCTTGAAAGTGTATGGCATTTTTAATGTAAAGCTCGCCTTGGCAAGTTCATCGCAGACTGCATAATCTGCAGTGGATGAATTATGTCATTTATAAAGGTCCGATAGTAATTGTTTGGTGGGTTAATTGTGCTTTGATTTCAAAGCTAATTCACTCAATTATTTCGACACTAGAAAAGCAATTACGGCCAAATTCACAAAGCTAATTTCTAGTCCTACCAATCATATGTTCTTAATTCTATATTTGGAAATGTGACTTTATAATCCAACAGTAAACTGGAACTATTTCACTGGGTATTTTGTTGGGATATATGGTTGATGTTCACAGAAATAGATCCTGTTAGAGATTTTGGTTCTCACAGCCGTGTTGCCGAAGATTCGATTCTTCTGGGATTTTACTCTTTGTCTTTGGGTAAGCAGTTCCTGAAGTTTCAAAGATTGCAGTGCTTTCATCTTCAGGGTCAAGCAGTCCAAGAAGTGTGTGTGCTCTGGACTGGACGGCCACGAAAATGAAGGACCCACAGTCATTCGAAACGTGGTAACTATTACCCCCCAGCAAGGTGTAACATTCCTGGAAAACAGCATGTTCAATGGAATCTACTCTAGGGAGATTTTATTGCTTGAATTTGGAAATATGTTGGAGGTTTATCATTATGGTCATTTTCCCTCTGAGAAGAGCTTTAAAAGTGAGAACAGACTTGTCGCTTACTACCTAAATTTTTACAATGGGCACGTTTTAATCATATTTATGACCAATATTTCATACATTCATTTTATGAATACTCATAAGGTATTTTCACAACAGAATTTATATTACTGAATCCGATAGTCCATTAGTTATCGCTGTCAAACGGGGAGATAAAGAACATTTTCCCACTGTCAGCTCCTGTGTTTACGGTCTACAAAAATAAGTCGATAAAAGTTGTATACTATACGAATGTCTATTTTCATACATAATTCAGGATCATATTTTAACTGGTGCCACTTCAACAGTCAAAATTTTATTATTATTATTATTATTATTATTATTATTATTGAAAGGGGAAAATCACGAGATTGGATAGGCGTTTACTAAGACAACGTTCATTAGTCACGTGGAAATCTGCGACCTTTTTCAAGTGTTAAATGTAAAATAACGGATTTCATTCGGGGATCCAATAAACGTTCTTTTATATCATGAAAGGAAAGATTAGAAGTTGATTCTTGATCCTAATAACCAAGCAACCAATTCCAGTGGCCGCGCGGTTTAAGGCGTGGGTATGCGGCCTCTTGCTTGCTGGGATTGCTGGTTCAAATCCTGCCAGGGGCATAGATGTCTGTCTCTTTTGATTGTTGAGCTTTGTCAGAGTTTTCTATGATTGGCTGATAATTCGTCCAGAGGAGTCCTAACGGATGTGGCGTGTCTGAGTGTGATCGCGACACGTTGAATATGAGGAGGCCCCTGCTCACTAGGGACTGTCGAGCCATAAAAAGAAAAAAAATTTATTAAGCTTAAATATAAATGACTAGCTGATGCTGATCGTTGGCATGTTGCAAAAACTAAACACAAAATATTACGGTTGGGAGTAAGTCGCCGAGTGTAAAGAAACATTATGTGAAGCATGAAGTTCTCATCTGTGGCGCTGAAAATTCTGCTCTGGAGAGGTGCTTCATATTGAAGGATAAGCTACTACAATCCTTAGAATTGCCAGTAAATATTTACCGTTCGACAGGGCATAAGATCGAGTTTAATCTTCAAGATGACATATTTCTTTCCGAGCTTGCTCTTACCTCCAAGACACGTGCAGTATTAACTTACGCATGCCTCTTTTCATCCGATTTACATGTAGTTTCTCTTGGAGTTTGCTGCAAATGTCTCGTTTCATATGAAGAATGATTTTCTGTTTAAGATATATAGCTTTTAGCACAAGATTTCGGTTTTCGATTTAATGATTAATAGGTGCAGGAATTCTAAAATGTTGATTTCTGACAACAAACAAATTCCAATTCAACAACGAACAGCCCACTCTTCTCTAAACAGTCATATGTCCTGAATCGCTTCACTAATACCATTGATTGTTCACGAAATAAAATAACACGATAATATTGCATCATAAGACTCTACCATGCCGGCCAAATAATTGCCGAATATAATACTAGTTTTGTAAAATTAGAGAATTTTTCAAGAATACTGCCTTCTGAAGTGTGAAACCATAGCGTCTGGTAGACGTGAATATGGAGGCAAAACGTTCATCCGAAAAACTGTTAAATTTTTACCACAGTACACGGCATAGTGTCGCATAATACCTACGAGAACCCCAAATATCACTTTAGAAATTTGAATGAATATGTGATTGGGATTTCTATGTTATTGATACCGTGCGTATTCTTACGATTAATAAATCAAACAACATACGCCCCTGATGTATTAAATTTAAAGTGAATTTGAGAGTGAAGAGAAACAAAAAGAAATAAGTGTAATCAGTCATTACACTGTTATTATTAGTATTTTCACATTTCATTTTACTGTAAAACGGGCTTTGATACTGAATATTCTTATTATGAAATTACGGTATACCTTACATTTTTCCCTCTCCTGATTTGACGTTGACTGTAATTAAGTTAATTGTAGTGCTTGGTATTTCTCTTTTTCCCTTTCTTCATTTGCTGTTGCTCTTGTTGTTGTTGTTGTTGCTGCTGCTGCTGCTGCTGCTGCTACTGTTATTATTGTTGTTGCTGCTGCTGTTTTTGTTGTTGTTTTCGTCGTTGTCGTAGTCTCAACTCGTTTTGCCTTTGTAACTGGCCACCAGGCTGTTGATTTAGCGTGTAAATAAGTAATGAATTATCATTATTACTTATTTTGTTTTGGTTTTTTGTTGTTGTAATTGTCTGTTCCTTTTCATCTATGTAGTTATGGTGGTTTCATAATTTGCCTTAAACTGCTAAGGCACTATGTTAATAAATTAAATGGCATTATTATGTAATGAATTAAATTTTACATAAAGTAACAGTAAGGGTCTACATGAGACGTAGTATTGAATGACATGTGTGCTGTCATGAACTTCTGATAGTGTAGGGTCAATAGTAACAAGGGTATCATGTAAAATTTACAGTTGTCTGAAGCAAAATGCGCCCACGTTTTTTTGTGCTAACGCTATTACTTTTTCTGTACTTTCACGCCAAACGGTGAGGATTAAAGGAAGCACCAGAGCGCAACTAAAAAAAGTATAAATAAATATAACATTATGAAAACTTTTCACTGAAATATGGTCCCATTTATTACAAATCTTCGCATTTCAACCCTACGTACCACTTCATGAATATTATCGAAGTATGTCTCAGGTAACTGTGGCTCTAGAATATCCATGGTATGTTCAACTATGTTCTTCACGTATGATACACACACACACACACACACACACACACACTTATGACAGACATTTTTCACACTAATGCTTCCCGACAACTGAATTTTAAAGCAGAATTTTTGGTGATTTATAACCACATTTGTTATGCTTTCAGAATCAGTGCGTAAGCCAATCCATGCTGGCAATGTTAGAAATTTTGGGCTACTCCAGGGTCCTCTCTGAAATTGAGACATCCAAAACAAACTTTTGGGAAACGAAATAATATTTACATCTCTTTTGCATTGAATTATGTTGTAACAGAAGGCAATATTATTATTCTTACTTGGCCCATAAATATAAGTAATTGTTAGTCATAATCGAGGAAGTTATTACGTTTGATATTAAAAGCATTCCGTCTTATATTTACAGCACACTCTGAACATATTGTCAAGAATCTGGTATAACAGCTGGATGAATGAATATTCCCAGGTCAAATACCAAAGCCTACTAATGAAGCTAATCATTCAAACAGAAGCAATTACTGTACTTTCAGAATTCTTAAAAAATGCTACAGTCCTATTCAATGTCCTGGTCTCTCTTTCAGTATATCTTGCCAATGTCTAGTGTTTACAGCTTTTTCAGAACTCTATTTTAGTCCCGATTTTCTCTGTGTATAACAGCTGGGGAATAAAAGCAGAAAGTGTGCATGCAACACCCTCCTTGAAGACCAAAAAAACAGCAAATATTTTTATGGATTTTAATGGAACAGGAAATTTGTATCCAACAAAATAATCCTAACTATTTTAAGCAACAAAGCAGCCAGATTAATCTTCTTTATTTTTAGCGAAGGGTGTGAGGTTTTGGTTGTAACTGTAACAGCGCCTGCCTAATCTCAATGATCCGTATGATCCGCTAGCAAATTTCGATGATTGCATGAAATTCTCAGTTTTTTCAGTGAATGTTGTGTTAACACATCAAAAAATCCTAAAACCGCATCCTTCTATACCCACAAATATTAACACCTCACATTATTCACTACATTCACATATACTGAATGTGGCAAAAATGTGGTTAGCGCTGCTGCCTCATATTCCCTAAGTCCCAGCTTGAAATCTGGAACAGCAAACTGATACTTTAAAATAAGATGTTGCCGACCCTGCTGCCCGTGCTGTCTAAGACTTGGGTATACATAAGCTCGATTTCTGGCGTCGCGATTTCGAATCCCGCTAAGGGCACGTATGTTCGTCTCTTGTGTTTTGTGTTGTGTAGGTAGTGGCCTCTGCGACGAGCTGATCACTCGCTCAGAGGAGTCCTACCGTGTGTGTGTGTGTGTCTAATTGTGTGTAATCTAGAAACCTAAACAATGAGGCGTCCTACGATTGAATTGGGATGTTGCACCACTGCAAAAAGAGCTGTTTCCAGTTATTTTACCTCATTGCGCTATTAAAAAATTATTATACAAATCAACGGTAAGCAAGAGTCTTATAATTTCGGTTACTGAAGACGTTACTGAAGAAATAATAAACAAATAAATACTACGTAAACCCAGTTGACTTGAGTTAAAAGATTTTGCTAAATAATCTAACAGTCGGTATATAATATACTGTTTTACGTCACAAATGGTGGTGATTACATGTCCGTGTTGGTTTGGTTTATTTGGGAACTAAACCACAATATGGTTATTGTACCTGGTCACTGAGGTCAGAAGGTTTAACTGCCACCTTTGTAAGCCCCTTATTTTCAACAATTGAATAGTAGGCCCGTCAAGAGCGGAAACAAATCCTAGTTGCGGGCAACCCGCATAGCTGCAACTTTTATCGGAGCAGTTTGACATGTGCGGTCACCCCAGCACTGACCTTGGAAACCCGTGTGAAGAGGCGTACAGTTAGGGGGGAGGGAAGATACGGTCCATTTACCCCAACCTGAACAGACTTAACCGCCAAATTTAGTGCTTTCTGTAGCAGCAGTAGTAGTTGGTTTGCTTTTATATTGGCGAATGCTAGACACAAAGTCGGGGAACAGAAAATGTGTTCAGACGGTCGGATTTATTTTATTCCCAGCGGTGTACTTCATAAAACGCTTTGTTGGCGACACAGGACAGGGGCGAGACGCTTTAAATGCCGCATGCATCGCTATAACTGAACTTATGCAGAACTGGAATTGTGTGTAGGACTGCTGAGGCAATGCTTCCTCTGCTCTTTGCTGCTGGCCCATTCAGCGAAATATTAGACCTATAAACAGAGACTTGTTGAGAACCGTATATGTCTTTCGCAACGTTATATCTCAGATCCATACACTTCTGAAATGATGAACTCTGTGTAGCCTATTTGGAAGAATATGTTTTTGCACGTGCTGTAACACGCCAGGTAAGTACCGCAAATACGCCGATAAGTCAAAAATGGAGAAGTCTCAAGCAGAAGCGCAAACAAAATAAGTTACTTAGGAAGCCAAGTAAAAAGAAAGAAGAAATGAAAATACGAAATAATATGTATAAATCAAATTTGTACTTTAATTATAAATTGTAATTAGAATAGAATAGTTACTAGTCCCATCCAGTTGTACGAAGGACTGCATCCAGTAACAGCGATTTGTAATTAATTATTTATTTATACAAGCGTGAATACTCCAGTCGGCCTAGCGCCTGGCGATGAAGTAGACAACGGGAGTTCGATTTACCTTGGAGACACGGATTGTCGTCATAAACACTTCACGTCACACAAGAAAATGGGTCCTGCGGATTACAGCCTCGAGCGTGGAGCGAACTCCTCACCCCTATCCAATAATGAGGTTAAAAGAATGCACAGGCCTGTCTTAATACCATGATGCTTACCGTTACTTAGAGAATACTTATTTTAAGAAACATTGTTATTTTAAGGTGTTCTGTATAAATCAAGACTTTCTTTTGTAAAATAGGTATTAGAGTTCCGCCAATTACAACCCTGTATTTTTATATAACTACAACAGTGAAGACTGCTATGGAAATTAAGCTTTGTGTAATGTTACTAAATTATGCAGCAAGGAATTTTTACTGTCATACTGTAGTAAAATTCATTATAGAGGGATTATACAAAAACCCTAATCACCAACAAATGCACATAGAGAGCTTTATCATCAATCGTAACACACTGCTACATTTTTCGACCCTGCTGGGTCATCTTCAGGAAGACCTTTTCGTTACCGTTACACTGGCGTTGCACATACAGTTCAGTGAGAATGTGCTTTTGACTGTATGCTGCCTGAGGCCCGGACCGCAGACAGTTCACGCCTCCAAAAACAACGCAGTACACAGTCAACAGCACATTCTCACTCAAATATAAAGTGCAACCTTAGTGTAACGATAACAAAAAATTTCTCCCTGAAGATGACCCAGCAGGGTCGAAACATGCAGGAGTGTGTTACGATTGATGATAAAGCTCTCTTTGTGCAATTGTTGGTGATTAGTGTTTTTGTATGATATAGTGCACGGACATGGAACACATTAAGAGGGATTATAATTTATGGTAATTAAATACACATTTTAGCTGATTGCATTCATATTGCATACAGTATGTTAATCAACTCGGAATTTTAAGATTATGTGATTATTATTCGTAAATGAAGCGATATTTGTGATAAAGTCTGGTTTTGGTGCGCGTGCAGTATGAAGGTATTTCCTTATACTCTGATTTTATTTGTGATCCTACTAACTTCAAAACAATTTTTGTATGATAACGATGGTTTGTATGCTAACATGCATAGGCCTTCTGAAGTAAGATTTGAGAATGTCTGTAGAATCGCTGTCTACAATATTTACAAAACTCAAGGCTTCTGTCTAACTTTACGGCTCTCTCTCATGGGATGAAAAAGGAGGGCCGCTGCCTTCAGCTACACAAACAATATGAACATCAACTTTAAAATTCCGAACTTTTATTTCTAATGGACTGAAAATCACTTAAAAATTCCACTTCAATTTTTAAGGGAGAAAGTAAGGCAGTGTAGCCGTGCGTATCTTCTATTTTTTCTTCTCATTATTATTCTTATTCTATGGACATTCAGCCATGACCTCCCTGTTTCCGGTGTTTCGAAGGAGGCTGTAAATATATTTGGCATGAAATACGTATTTCCTCTCTTACATAACCAATGAAATTATAGTAAACTTGTTTAGAATACTTATAAAACAAATCATAGAACATTAGACAGAATTTCAAGTTTCCGTGCTCAGTAGCATTTCGAATTTGAAAATTCGCATTACGTAATTAGCCTACTGAAATATTTCAAATATTTGGACATCGACGTTTATTTATGAGTAAGATAAAACTGTACTATGCCTATCACGACCCAATAAGGACTTAAATTACAGTGGAGATGAAGCTCCGCGTGTTCTTAAACCCTGAATTAGATGGACGCTGAATGTTTAATGCCGTTACTCTTGTGGCTGATGCCCCTGTGGCCGACGGTCTGGCCGAGGCCCCGAATGGATGAGTTCAACATCCGGCAAAGAGTCAAAGCCCGTCGTATGCAGTTACTTGAATGATTCAGCAGTATCTTCTTGAGGGTGTTCAGTATTAGACGCATATTTTGAAATGTAAGAAGGCGAGTAAATGGAGCAGAAGTGTTCTCTATGAAGTGAATCTATATTTATTTTATACAGAACTACTGAACTTTCGAAGACTGGCCTTCATATGATTGGTTCTTATAAAGTCATCTGCTCTCTCACAGAGCACAAATTCCGTCCCTATTATAAGCACCAATCTGTTAGGACCTTTCAGGAAAATTCCACGAATAGTGTGGCATGCGTATATACCCAACTTGAGCGAATTTAAAAAATTGTTAAATATTACACGAGGTGGTAAATACTTACATTTACGAAATTAATAACAGGTGCTGACTCAGAAGTTTATTAAAAGGTTGTCAAAAACAAATCCAAATTGCGACTACGACTTGAACCTGCGTTCATCACTAAGTAGCACTTCAGTAAGGCCTTACAGATCACTTTGAATAAAGGTTTGCATATTTACAGACAGATTAAAATATTTTCAAAAATCAATCTTCTAACAACTTATAATGTGATATAGAGCTAATTTTTATCATTATGCCAATGCCAATCCGGTAAAATATTTGTAGGTACAATTCTATTAAGCAAATGGGATATACCAAAATTAATTTACAGCATTAAGTTGAACAAGTCAGATACAGTAAATGTAATTCGCTGAATTAAATAATAAAATAATGTATAATAAATATCATTTCACAATGAAATTAAAATCAAATGTGACAAGCTGATCTGTAAATTTAAATTAAGAAAATAAGGTGCAGGAAATTTAAGTTACAGATATGTAATACAATGCTGTGTTACGAAATTGACTCTTAGAATAAGTTGAGTAACTGGGATATGACGAAAGTATTTTGAATAATTAAAGCAAGAAACTTTTTCCAAGCTTATAAAACCTCATTTTGTTGAGTTGTATTAAAATCAGTCATGGCAGATCTGTTTTGCAAAATGTAGTTACGAAAAGTGGATATAATGAACCTAATGTGTACTTACAACGTCTCTGTCTTGAGTCCATAGTTAACGGGAACAGCATTATAGAAGTTTGTACATTTGAAGAGGTTTACTTCATGTATTGACCTCCCTACCCAAATGAAGTTTCAAGTTACATCAATCATTAACAAGCAGTGTTCAAATAATCGTCCACCAACATGGCGTCACTACTGAGAGGAAGTACTGTCATCATTACTGTCTGGAGACTAGCAGAGTGCCAGATTACTCAGTCGAATTTATCTCCCTACTATTTTTGTCACTCCGCTTATTCTAGTCATGTATAGACAAGCATTAAGGTATGCCCGTAATCTGTCCAAAAATAGAAGACACTAGAGAATAAACTGATCAGTGGTCAGTAATACACAAGCGTCATTTATTATCAACACTGTATACAGGTATTTGTGTAGGTGTCAGATTCTTAGACGTGTAAAACTGTGAAACTAAATAAAATTAGTTTTTAATTCAACATCTCCGTTGCAAGTTAAAGTAAATACACATCATGAAATTCAAGTGTTAATTTACGAGTATACACGTTAATGTAAATAAATTTATGCGTCCCACGCACTTTCCTATTCAATGGGTATGTTGGGCTCTTTCCCTGTGCAAAGCTGCCTAGGCGTGAAGCTGACGAATTACTTCCACGTAGTGTTGAGGTTAAAAATGAGTGGCTTATACTTTCCTTCTTACAGATGCCTTCATGTTCCTTACAAGAACAGCTAACATAAATAAGTTCTTTGGAAGCCTTTAAAACGTAAGTTTAATACAAAAAATAAATGTTCCTACGAATGTGTGTGTAATGATGTATTTATTCCTGGACTTAGCAGTAGTTTAAATGGTAATATTACATGGCACACTGCTCACAAAATAACAGCAAGGCGCAATTAGAGCCGCTGATTCATACACAGAGTAAACTGAAGTTTGCTAACAATATTTTCCCTGCATCACTGCTGCTATAATTGATTGCCAGAGCTGCATTAATGAGGTGTGATGCTTTGAGGGACCGAGTGTGGAATTTAAGCAGGAGAGGTTGAATAACACTCTGCTCATGCAATACCTGTAAGTGTGTGTCTGTATGTGTGTGGGAGGGGGCAGCCTCCACGCATGCACCAATGCGCACTAATTCTACAAAACGGAACCTTTCTTAGGAAGCCGATGGTCGTTCAGCCCTTCAAAAAATTTCCATCTTGATAGAACCCAAATTTCCATTACTTTGTTCGTAAAAACTGCCGTTGGGCTCTATCCCAAGCCAGCTTACTCCATTTACAACCGTCACATCCTGGTGTGTTACGAATCGACATAATATTATATTCTCAGCTACGCCAATTTCTATTCAAGTGAGCTGTTCCTTTCAGATTGCAGATTAAATGCTTTAATGCATTTATTACCTCCCATGAATGCTCTATATCCTGCCCGTATTATTCTATTTAATTTGATGTTACGACTAGTAGTTGTTAAGGAGTACAAATAATGAAGAACTATCACTTTAAGACAAAATCTTGTTTTAAAAATAAGTGCATCACTCCGGTCACAGAACTAATATGTGTAGTAAACGCGCACGAATGGAATACGTTGATGACATGTAACGCACTTCGAGCTTTATGTGATGACTTTTCACAGCCACAAATTTAATTAACACCCCCATATCGATCTCACAGACGCCAAATTATGTCCATGGGGTGATGAATTTGAAATTGTTCAAAAAACGTCTTTTTTTAAATCCTGAGAATAAAGAAAGTAAAAAAATTTAAATTAAGCATTTTAAGTCGTTGCAGGAACTTGGAAATCTCTTTCCCCTTTTCTCGTCACAGTATACGTTTCACTACATATGACATTTGCGGAGATGCGGTTCCTCGGAAAGCTAAAAATACCCGCAACACGCGGCCCTTAGGACTGTGATCCAGGCCTGCATTCAATAGGACATTCGCTCCAAGATTACTCGCTATTGTATTAGTACCCATGTGTAATCATTTCATACCTTAACCTTTTAAAGCCTAGAGTAACTTTACATACCACCAGGTTTAACGTTCAAAAATTCTACGTGGTGCTCACATTGCGTTTATGTGTTTTGTACGGATCTCAGAACAAACAGCAACTTCTGCCTTATAAGATATTAAGAGACTGGTTTTTATAACCGAAGTGGAGAGTGTTTACAGCGCGGTGCGCACTGTGTCCTTATATAAAACAGATACGTTCCGTCTTTAAAGGGTTAATATGCCTTGTGCTTGCTTAAAAATTTCTTGTGGCCTGAACAACATTGGTGTGCATTGCAGTGTCATTCTAATTTTGAAGCAATATTTCTTTACGTTACGTTAAACGCTTACAGTACATTAAATGATGTATTAAATGTTTACCCATTTACAAAAATGATTAACATAACAAGTATGAATTTGTATGCAACATACCACATATTACTTTGTTACACTAGGGCAATCAAAATCGTATGCATCAGCCCTACCATTATACAGAACGTTGAACCCAAATGAAGTAATGAATGGTGACAAAATAGTCGTTTATACAAACGGTAACACGGTTGTGTGGTGCAAACTCTGCCCTAACAAACATAAATATGCTTACTTGTGCAACAGATTTGTTTGGTCACACGATACTATTTTACCCGCAGGAAATTAATAAATCCCTTTCATGCGCGCTCGCGCGCGCGCGCGGCCGCGTGTGTGTGTGTTTTGGGCGCGAGATTCTATTGCATATGATAAATATTATTTGGAAATTATGATAAATCTCTGCGTTTATTGAACAAGAATTATGCACTTTATTTACTACGTTGTAAGTTGCACAACAACGTTTAGATTTTCCTTCTTAAGCAAAATATCACTTAAGTCTGTGTCCATGTGTTAATTTATGAAAGAATGGAAACAAAGTTCCTGCGAGTCAAACTAAACACAGAAAAGCGAAAATAAGTTCATACATACAACTTTTATTTTAATATACAGTGCTCGAGCAGACGTTTATGGAGATTCTAATTATAATATATGAAGTGAAAAGATTTAGATAAGAATAATTAAAAGCAATCCCGTTACAGGCCTGGACAGGCCGTTAGGGTTCCAGGAGGTTGAGGCTGCCAGATTTCTAGACAATCGGCACTTGTCAGCCCTACGCACCGGCCGCCTTTACCCCCCAGGAAATATTCATGGTACTCATTTCTGTTAGAGGCTGAGTCGACCCGAGGGCCATAGTGCGGCCGGAAGGATTATGTCAATGAAAAATTCCAATGACACCATCGGGAATCGAACCCGCGCCCTTCCGGCTTGTAGCGCAGTGCCTCAACCAACTGCGCCACCGCATTTATGAACCATTCATACATGAATATTTGTGTGAAAACTGAAATACATGTACTATTATTATTATTAATTCCTTAGCGACATATTCCATCTGTGAGGCAGGGTTTCTGCTTATGATCACTGACCGCTTACTTAAAATAAAGCAAGGAATCCGAATTTTGTACGTAAGCGTTCAATTGGTAAAACTTAAATTGGTAAAAATTATATTTTACCCTCGATAAAAAGATGGTTGAGAACGTTATGATGTGTTGAACCGGAAAATTTCAGTGAACTGACCGAGAGAATTATTTCAATTTAAGAATGTCTACAAAATTCTTTCCGTTTACAATTTTCTGATTTATGTAGAGCGAATAGAGTGTTCGTAAATTAACTGTATCCCTGATCGATAGATGCAGTGTGCTGTTAGCGTATGTCTTCCGCGAACTGCAGATGAGATAACTTCTCTTTAGAAAATTCGAAGTGTCTAGTTTAACACAATATATTTATTGAACACTTAGTAATGTAATTTGTTTCACTACTTGACACATTAAAGTTAACGTAACTTCTAATGTGTTAACGTAAGAGATCTGATGTTTTCACGGAAGTTGAAATTTAGGTTGTGGCCTTCTGGGTAGTACACAGAGCAATTTTGTTATGAACGATTAGGAAGAATTTCCTGTTTTCATTGAGCTGTCTGCTTTCCAAAAGTTGATAAACATTTATAAAATTGTACGTTGTTAAAATCAAGAAACACAGTATTCGTATAAATTTATGGCATTTATTTCTCACAAACCGTAATACATTAACAGGGAATAAATTGTCTACTTCTGAGATGCATATAGTGCCAAAATTCCTTCTTATTATTATTACCAAAAATACTTTGGTGTTTGTAGAATTGCAAGTAAAACCAATGGAAATTTATTCTACTTAGTGGTTTTAAGACTTAATATTGAATAAAGCGTAATGTTAATTCTTTAAATATGAATGGGAAAGTTCCTGATACAGGTACTATTACATTAAACAACAGGATCACACAGAAAGTGTTTAATTTCGATACCTAAAAAGTGATGGTATAGGAAAGTTCATAGTTCACAAGCTAGTCGCCACAGATTGAAGTTCCAGTGTGCTGGATTATAAATTCGTAATTGATTCCCTTTTATATACATACGCTGTATAGTTGACAATGTGTATTGCCAATTTCAACTTTCGCAATGTTCGATTTGCTCCTGAACGTAACTAATGCGTAAGTCGGGGAATTTTTGTACTTGCAAAAGTATTGGGATAGCAGTGTGATTAAATCGTGACTGTGTTTATTAGATTTGAAAGGAAAGAGCCCAAAATATGTACTATGTAACTCATTTTCTTAACGATCCCTGTACATGTAAAATAAGAAATTGTGTGTGTGTGTGTGTATGTGTGTGTGTGTGTATGTGTGTGTATGTGTATGTGTGTGTGAGTGTGTGTGTATGTGTGTGTGTGAGTGTGTGTATGTGTGTATTTATATGTGTGTGTATGTGTGTGTGAGTGTGTATGTGTGTGTATGTGTGTGTACGTGTGTATGTGTGTGTATGTGTGTGTGTATGTGTGTGTATGTGTGTGTATGTGTGTGAGTGTGTGTGTGTGTGTGTGTGTGTGTG